>LPNX011131988.1:285353-430561 GCA_001517045.1 Pseudotsuga menziesii | reverse complement strand
CAGTATTTGGGAAAAACCTAGTTGCGAAAATAGTCAAAATATAAAACATATTTTCCATCTGAATCTTGCTTTATAGGTTATGACGACTTTCAACTCATTTCCCAAATCCATTCAGAGACATTTCCAAGTTTATTCCCACATATGTGTTTCTCCATTGTATATTTTTTATCGCTATTGATGGTCTCCCATGAGATTTAAATTCAAAATTGACCCACTTGTGCAAAATTGTCATTGGCCCTCACTGAGAAAACTCTAGTTTTGGTGATATTATAATATGATTTTTTCCAAGCAATTGAAACATGGTAAAAGGGTTCCTGGGTTCCTCTAAGTGAAAATCAAGATATTGAATAGATCAAAATCGACGGTTTCACAATCTGAGTTGTGATGTTTATTCTATATCTAGTTGCAAGTATCCCCTTAAGGGAATTCGGGGACAACTTGTGAATTTTCTCTGGGGGCATGAAATCCAAAATGGGGAGTGTAAATAGGTTTCTCAGCTTCCACTTATGTTTTTTTCCATTGTGGAAGTGGTATCACTAGCTATGATCACCCATGAGATTTTCATTCAAAATACCCCCCCCCCCCCCTTGTGCAAAATTAACATTGGCCCTCGCTAAGAAAAACCCTAGTTTGAAAGATGGTATAATATGACCATTTTGAGAAATTGAAACATGGTATAGGGGTTCCCCTAGGTGAAACCCAGAATATTGAATCCATCATATTTGATAGTTTCATGATCAGAGTTACGGTTTTTGTTGTATGGCTAGTTGCAAGTAGTCACCTAGGGTCATTCAAGGACAACTTATGAAGTTGCTCATGTTGAATTTTTTAGCAAATATTATGAGATTTGAACTTTTAATGCAGAAATACTGAATAATTGAATCTATAAAAAATTCAATCACTTAAATCATTCAACCATAACACACAATGTACCCTGGGGAAAACCCTCAAAACAATTAGGATGAAAAACATTTAGTCCATATAGTTGTGTACACCTTCAGATTGAACAGAGAATCAGTTGTTTTGATATTGCATTCCAAGAGAATGTCATTGTTTCTATGTACCAGTTCTTTAGATCTATATCTGTATTCATCGTCCTATTGAGGCCACCATTATGTACTTCATGTTGTATTTATTTATTGACTCCCATTGTTTGATCCCTGATCCCCATTTGTATATTGAGACATTGATACGAGCATGGGTATTCCTGCCTCTTCCATATATATGTCTGATATTATATGTACCTCATCCAGTTTTTAGAAGTAATACAAATAAAAATCCACTACAGTTTGAATGAGGAGCCTCCAACTCCTACACGGTTCTGTCTAGTTTCTCCATAATTGTCACCATTTCTCCCTTGATCCTATGATGTTTGTCAGCCATACAATGAGCTCCTTCCCTCACACATTAGGGGGAAATTTGTTAACACCAAAAATTTTCCACATAGCCCTCTATGGTCCAAACCATAATTATACATCATAATCCCACAATTATTCCCTCCATTTTGACCTTCACAAATAAATTCCACTCAAATTGGTCCAAAACATCATTATTCGTTCCCTCATAAATATAAGGAAGATGGGAATTTGTTGCATCATAACCCCCATTCCCCCAAAAAGGACAAAAAAACCCTAACATGAGAATGGGTCAAAAACCATGGAAAAATACCATGCACTATGAAAAACCATGGACCAATACCATGGGAAAGAAAATCTCGGATCATCCTATAAATAGATTGTGAAGGTCTCCCCAAAAATAGGCATGAACTTTACATTACATGATTCCAAAACCTTACATTCCTACACCTTATGTCGCACCATCCCACGTTCAATGTTGAGTTTACTCCATGCAACCCTTGATTCCTTTCTCATTGACAAACCTTGTTCGAGAACATCGGAGAACCGAATTGTGGGATCTGTCGGACCACATCCTCAAATGGTTGCAGTGGCCCGTCTTATTAAAGGTACATTGTATTTTGTTTTATTAGTTATAAGGAAATCATATAATATAAAAATTATTTATTGTTACTTGTTTGATAGTCAATATTGAGCACTTCCTTTTCACCATGAACTCTAGTCTTCTATCCGGTTGATCTAAGGTAGGTTATTTTGCATGTAACTGGAGATAAATATCCACTACATGTGGCCATGGTCTTACAACCCATCATCATGAATATCTTTGGGATGTATTTTGATTGAGTGAAGAAAATATTATATGGTTTTATCCACACCTCTAATCCCATGAATAATGCCAATATTCTTGAATACTATGATATGATTCCTTTTGTATGCATGTCACCTCTTAGTAGGAGATTCATCAACAAGGTCTTTTGGTTCTTCAGGATCTAGAGAAACTATCTTCTCCCTTTCTTTCTATATGTCTTCATCTTTGTCCTCTTTTCTTTTGATACATGAATGCATATAAGACTAGTCCATCTTTAGTTGACTATTCCATCTTTATTAACACTTAGTTAACTATTAATACTTTAGTTAACTAGTCCATATTTATTAACACCAAGTTAACTATTATTAATTGGAATCATGCTAATTGATTTACTTGAAGTGACCACTATGAGTTCTCCTTTAATTAACTAATATATCCTTTGTTGCTTTAACTGGAGCTTAACAACATTTAACCGAGGCATACATTGTTATATTAACTAAAGCTTTATCTAAAGCTTAATTATTTGAGTTCATCTTAGTCAAATGAAGTCATCTCATGTGAAATTTGAATTATCTAGTTCTCTATGCTTTACTCTTTATCTCTTATCTTTTATTGTATGGTCAATGTGTGCTAACTTTAATTATCTTTCATATTGAATTATACTAAGAATGTTTATCGAATGTTGTGATCATATAATATTACTCCACACCAAATTATCATATGCTAAAGTAATTCACTCTAGAGGTGGCTAGTATCTAGAAGCGACTTAATAGCATATAGTGACCATGGTTAGTAATATATTACACAACATTAAATGCTTCAACATGCAAAGCATACACCTCTATAATTGTAGGTCCACCCCATGGGTACCTACTGTAACTGGAGGTCCTCATGAGAATCAACTTCCTCTATAATCGGAGGTCCACCCCATGGGTACCTACTATAACTAGAGGTCATCATGAGAATCAAATACCTCTATAACTAGAGGTCCAACCCATGGGTACATACTATAACTAGAGGTCCACGTGAGAATATTACTTGACACATACAATCCCTGATACTTATCCAAAAAGACTTTAAAACATCATCACTTTGATAAATAAATGCATTCACCTCAACACATGAGGAATAACCTTTTACAAGTGAGTCCAACTCAAGAATCTACTCTAAGTTCCTGAGTCCAAATCAAGATTCCCTACATCAACACATCAGTCCCAATCCTAGCTTCATAATATTGGCTTGGATAATGAATCATGATGATGTACATTTAAAAACTTTAGGGGCATGAAATCCAACTTGGGAAGCATAAATAGGTTTCATCAGCTACTACCTATAGTTTGTACATTATGGATGCGGTCTCATTTCTTAGTCTCATTTTCCATAGTCACTTGAGAGATTTTGATTCAAAATTGACCCCCTTTTGGAAAATTGACATTGTTCATCACTAAGAAAAATCCTACTTCCAAAGATGGTACAATATTACTATTTCTAGGAAATTGAAACACAATACAGGGGTTCCCATAGGTGAAACCAAACATCTTGAATCCATCAAAATCGACGGTTTCATGATCTGAGTTACGGTTTTTGTTCTATGGTCAGCTGTAAGTAGCCACTCGAGGACATTCAGAGACAACTTGTGAATTTGCATCAGGGAATGAAATCCAAACAAGGAAACATAACTAGTTTCCATCATCTCCCACATTTTTTTTACCATTGTGGATGTCTCCTTGCTACCCACAATTTCTCAGAATATTTCGATTCAAAATTGATCCCCTTTTGCAAAATTGACATTGGCCCCCATTGAGAAAAAACATACTTCTGGAGATGGTATAATACGACTATTTCTGGGAAATTAAAACACAATATAGAGGTTCCTATGGGTGAAAACCAACATCCTAAATCCATTGAAATCAACAATGTCATGATTTGAGTTACGATTTTTGTTCTACGGCTAGTTATGAGTAGCCACCTAGGGTCATTCAAGGAAAACTTGTGAATTTTCTATGGGGACACAAAATCCAAACTATGTAGCATAAATGGGTTCCTTTATCTCCCACAAATGTGTTTGGACATTTTGGACATAGTATCGTTTCCCATGGTATCTTGAGATATTTCGAATCAAAATCTACCCCCTTGTGCAAAATTAACATTGGCCCTCATTAAGAAAAACCCTACCTTTAGAGATGGTATAATACGATCGTTTCCAAGAAATTGAAACATGGTAGATGGGTTCCCCTTTGTGATACCTCACATATTGAATCCATTTGAATTGATATTTTCATGATCTAAGTTACTCTTTTTGTTCTATAGTGGGTTGTAAGAAACCCCCGAGGTCATTCAGAGACAACTTGTGAATTTTCTCCATGGGCACAAATTCCAATCTAGGTAACATAAATAGGTTTCGTCATCTCCCATAGATGTTTTTCTCCATTTTGTAAATGGTCTCACTTCCCACAGTCTCCTGGGATATTTTAATTCAAAATTGATCCCCTTGTGCAAAATTGACATTGGTCCTTACTAAGCAAAACCCTATTTCTGGAGATGGCATAATAAGACCATTTTTGCGAAATTGAACACTAAAACAATTATTATTTGGTACCATGATATGATGACCACTCTCATAAATTAATGAGTCAACCTTATGTATGGACCAAAATAGTGCCCAAAATAGTAACATAGGTTAGGGAATTTCTTGAAGAAGCCACCAAGCTCGTTCACCAAGAGAAAAGTGTGCAAGGGATCATATTCTTAACCATTATAACCACTTCCATGAATGGAACTTACCTCAATAAGGCCATGTTATAGGGTTATATGGGATAAAATATAAATAAGACTCTAAGAACATAAGAACTGTTAAAACCAAAAACATTTTTGTAGAAAATGAGAATTGTTAAACCAAGAAAATTATGTAATATGATTACAGTTTAGTTTCATATGTTATAATATTAGAAACATAACATAAATATGAATTATTGCATGAAATAAATAGTATCTTTTCATTTTGAATGTTTTTTTTGCAAAACACAAGTCTCCCAAAAGATCTGATTAATGTTGATCATGTTCCAGATTATGTTGAGTTTGGATTACTTATGAGAGTTGAGGATGGAGATGGATATGATACCTAAGAGGAGGAGGAGTAGGAGGAGGAGGATAAATATTATTATCATGATAATTGCGATCATGATAAGGATGAAGATGATGATGATTATAACGATGATGGTTATGATGATTATGATGCAGTTTCTAGTGGTAACCAATGATGTTGATCATATTTATTGTATCATGTACTATTCTTTAGATATCATTATGATACCTACATCATTTTGACTTTTATCATATTGACTTATATCATTTTGACATGAATCCTATTGATTTGTATCATTTTGACATGGTATTGATCTACTAGTATATTTGACTTTCACTTGTTTTAGTTATAGATAATGATGATCTTATTATCATTATCTTGTTAGTTTATATATATTGAAAGTGGTCGATGTTTTTTCGATGGATATTTACTATCTATGATGATTTTTCTAGTTTGGATGGATGATGCCAATTTCAATTAAATTTATTCATAAATGTTATGATATAAATTTGAAATATGATATCTATTTTTTTTAGATATATGTTATTTGACATTATATTTATCTAATATTGGTATATTTGGCCCACTTGTTTTAATTATAGATGACGGTGATGTCATACGAAATTAATAATTATCTTGTTAATTTGTATATACTGGAAGTTGTAGATTTTTTTTATGGATATTTAATAAGTATAATGATTTTGTTAGTTTGTATGCATGTCCATTTCCCTAAAAATTCCTTATAAATGTTATACTATAAAATAATTGAAATGCAATATCATCGTATCTATAATCATATATGTTATTTAAGAGCTACTATCTATTTTTAATGATGGGTGTAATATTTATGTTATTCTTAAGAATAGCAATGACGAATATTGTTAGAATAGTAGAGTCAAGCTAAACTAGTTAACCTATCTAAGCAACCAACACCATATCATAAAATATAAGAACAGGAAAAGAAAAGGACAAGAGAACACCTATATACATGGTTCACCCTAATGGGTTACATCCATGGGAAGGTAGTCTTCTATTATCTCCAGAATGTATTCTCCAATCTTACAAGAGAGCAAAGCACAAATACCCCAAAGAATATAGATGATGTACAATAGTGTCACAATAGTACCACTACTACATCAAGAATATATTATATGTAGAGACTCACTTGACCCTATTATATACTTAGAGATGAGGAGGAATTAATCTCACATATAATCATATTGCATGTGGGATAATATAATTCTCCAAAATAAATTCTCTTAATACAATACCATCGAAAAATACTCTACACAAGTAAATACACCACCATATAACTATGGGTTAAATGTATTACTCTTTTACATAAGATTGTAGACAACTTTCGACATATTACAAAGACATTATTACCTTCCAAGGAATATAATATATTCAATTAGAGGAATTTTGGGGTCTAAAATGGCCCTTATAAGAAAACGTGCCAACAATAAGTTCTTGTGAGTTGGAATTCAAGAACCAATAGAATTCCAATAAAATGAGTCAACCATAATGGTTGAATTGACATATTTGTCATAAAAAAAACTACTTTTTTGTTCATATTTTTGACATATCTCTCTGTGTTTTTACTCAAATTTTGATCGAGAGACCTCGTTGGATCCACAATTTGATTCCACATTTAACGAGTACCCACACTGCATACTTTTGATGGACCCCGCTACCCCAAAAACAAGATATACCTGAAAAAAATGTGATGATGACATCATCATCATGTTTTTTTAGGTATTTCTTGTTTTTGGGTTAGCGGGGTCCATCAAAAGTATGTTGTGTGGGTACTCGTTGGATGCAGAATCAAATTACGCATCCAATGGTCTCTTCCGATCGAAATTTGAGTAAAAACACAAGGAGATATGTCAAAAATACGAACACAAAAAGTAGTTTTTTTTCCTCCAAAATTAATAAATATTATTTTATTATTTTAACTATTATTTTATTTTTTTAATTATTATTTTATTATTTTTCTTAGGAGGCCCATTTTAGACCTCAAAATTCCTCTAATTTGAACACTCCCCCTTAATAATGGCTGGGAGAAGGGCCCACACTAACATTAAGGAAGGAAGGAGTCATTACTACTGCAGTGAATTGGAAATGCCATTATGGATCCACCCACGGGACCAGAACAAAAAACTGGGTATTTCTGGGCTACCTTTCGGTAATAAAAATGATAGTTATACAAAATGGCCATAACTTGGTCATTTTTTAACGGTTTTTTTTATTACCATCTGTTTTTGGAATTGGAACAACCATTCTAGATCTAGCCATGTAACCAGAATAGAAAACTTGGCATTTGTGGGATTCATTTTGGTAATAAAAACGATAGTTATAAAAAAGGGTCGTAACTTGGTCATTTCTTATGGTATTTTTTTATTATAAACTGTTTTTGGAATTGGAACAACCATGTTGGATCTACCTTCACAACCAGAACAGAAGACTAGGCTTTTCTGGGCACATTTTTTTCCACAGGGTTGTAAGTGGAAGTTTCTTCTCTTTTCTTTAATGTGTTTCTAACTATGCTTTTGCAGATTCAGATCAGTAAAGTGTAACTTTTTTCAAGTTCTTCACTGTTTTTCTGTCAATTTTAGTATTAGGGTTTCTTATTTTTGGACAAAATTTCACTCATTATGACTTTCGAAGTAGCTTCTGTTCCTGAATTAGTTGGTTCTAACTATCTTACATGGAAGAGAAAGATGATTGATGTTCTTAGGAGTAAGAATATTTGAAGGCTAGTTAATGGTGAACATAATACACCTACTACTACTGATGATTTGGCTATATGGGAAGCTATAAATGATCAAGCAAGGGGGCTCATTGGTCAAACTGTTGCTAATAGTCTTCAGGTAAGTATTGAGGTAGAAGACAGCCCAGTACATGTATGGCAAATTATTTCCTCTTTATTTGATAAATCTCATGATGTTTCTGCATATTATCTTGAAAAGAAGACCTTTGACCTCGAACCTGCTAACTTTGAAAGAGTTGAGTTATATCTTGCTGAATTGAAAACTTTAAATGAGAAATTAAATAGGTGTGGTAAAGATTACAAGAAAACTGACACTGCTCTTATTGTTCTTGTAGAACGTAAAATGTCATCTTGTTTTGATATGTTCATCCAAACTAGGAATAGAGCTCTAGAATTATCTCAAAGTACTACGAAGCAAACTTTTGATGATTTTTGTAAAGGATTTATCAATGAGCAAGAAAGGCTAATTGTTTCAAGACAACTCACACCTAATAAAGCTCTAACTGCACTTAATAAGCATCATAAGAAAAGTTTTAATAATGCTAAAGGTTCTAATCATTCTAATATTAATTCTGGACATTCTTCTCATGCTTCTAATGAAAATAGTAAACAGAAGAAAGTGTATGATCCTTGTAAACATCGTGGTAAAAATAACCATCCTGAAAAGAATTGTTTTAAAGCAAAATGTTTAATGGCTAAAGCTAAAAAGAAAACCTCTAATGACTCTCAAGTAGCTTTATGTGCATCTATTGTTTTGCCTAATAATTCTTCTTCTAACGTGGAATGGATAATGGATTCTGGTGCATCTAAACATATGACTGGTAATTCTTCTTTATTTACTTCCAATGACAATCGCAAACACATATCTCAGAAAGTTTCCATAGGTGACGGTAAACAACTTTCTGTAATTGGTTCCGGTAATGTTAATGTTACTAATGGTCAATTGGAAGATGTTTTTCATGTTGAACACATGGCCATTAAATTACTTTCTATTTATCTTGCTTGTCAAAAAGGGTTTAAATTTGAAGCATGGCCTGACAAATATGTTCTTAAAGATATCAATCAAAATTTCAAAGTAGTTTTTTTCTGGTCATGTTGATCATACTGCTGGTCTATATAAATTTGTTGGTTCTAACTCAACTAAAAGATAAGCTTTTTATTCCTATGCTTCCCATGCTAATGAGCAAAGTAAATTATGGCATGAAAGATTAGTTCATTTGAATTATGGTAAAATGCAATTGTTAACTAAAATGGTACATGGCTTGCCTCATATTTCTTCAACTAATGGTGTTTTTGAAGGTTGTGTTCTTGGTAAACATCATATAAAAATGTTTGAGAAAGGTAAAGCTTAGAGTGCTAAAGAACCTTTGTAATTAATTCATAGTGACATTTGCGGTCCTATAGAAGTTCTCTCTTTATCTCGTACAGTCTATTTTCTTACTTTTATTGATGACTTTAGTAGAAAAGCATGGGTTTATTTCTTGAAAAATAGAAGTGAAGTTTTTTCAATATTTCAAAATTTTAAATCTTTGGTTGAAAATGAGTCTGGTAAGAAGATTAAGACTTTAAGATTAGATAATGGGGGGGAATTTGTTAAGAATGAATTTGAATCTTTTTTTATCTAAACATGGTATTCAACACCAAAAGGCTGTACCTTACACGCCTAAACAAAATCGTGTTGTTGAACGAAAAAATAGAACTTTAGTTGAAATGGCCAGATGTATGCTTTATTCTAAAGGATTACATAAATTTTATTGGGTTGAAGCTATAAGTTGTGCAAATTTTTTTTTTAAATTGAGTTCCTATGAAAGCCGTTAAACATGTTACCCCCGAGGAGAAATGGAATGGTCGAAAACCTGATATTAGTAACTTTAAGGTGTTTGGTTGTGAATGTTGAGCTCATATTCCTGACGATAAACGGAAAAAATTAGATCCCAAGTCTCACAAATGTATATTGATTGGTTATTCTAAGGATTCTAAGGCTTACAGGTTATTTAATACCTCTACTCAGAGTGTTATCATCCAAAGGGATGTTCACTTTGCTGAAGTATCTTCACCACCTGAGTCTGTCGAACCTCATGTTACACTGAATATACCACTGTCTCCTATTACTCCTATATCAGTTTCTTCTTCTAGTTATGTGCCTGTTGTTGATCCTAGTTCACCCTCTTCTTCAAGAATTCCAGCTGAATGTACTGAAGCTGAAGAAACTTCCTTTTCCTATAACCTTCCTGTTTGGGCCTGGAAAACTCTTGAATCTATAGGTAGTGAGGTTGGTAACCCTTATGACCCTCATAGAACTAGATATAACTTTGCTATTATGACCAAAGTTTTGGCCACAGATGATCCCACCTCTTATGCTCAATATCAAGGTAAACCTCAATGGGAACAAGCTCTGATACCATGTTAGAATAGTAGAGTCAAGCTAAACTAGTTAACCTAAATAAGAAACCAACAACATATCATAAAAGATAAGAACAGGGAAATAAAAGGACAAGAAACCACCGATATACGTGGTTGACCCTAATGGGTTACATCCACGGGAAGGTATTCTTCTATTATCTCTAGAATTTTTTCTCCAATCTTACAAGAAAGAAAAGCACAAATACCCCAAAGAATATAGATGATGTACAATAGTATCATAATAGTACCTCTACCACATTAATAATACATTATTATGTAGAGACTCACTTGACCCTATTATAAACTAAGAGATGAGGAGGAATTACTCTCACATATTGCATGTGGGATAATATAATTCTCCAAAATAACATCTCTTAATACAATACCATGGACAAATACTCTATACAAGTAAATACACCACCATATAACTATGGGTTAAATGTATTACTCTTTTACATAAGATTGTAGACAACTTCTGACATAATACAAATACATTATTACCTTCCAAGGAATATAATATATTCCAACAAGCCCCCTTAATAATGGTTGGGAGAAGGGCCCACACTAACACTAAGGAAGGAAGGAGTCATTAATGCTCCTCCTAGATGACAACTTCCTGCATTCCAAGCAAGGAATGAAGATGCACAAACTTCGCCTCGGTGAAGGATTTGGTGAAGATATCTACTACCTGCTGCTCGATAGGACAATACTAAAGAGAAAGAATACCATCTGCCAGAAGTCCACGAATGTAATGAGCATCAAGGTCGAGATTCTTTGTCTTGGAGTGATATACTGGATTATAAGCAAGTTGGATTTCACCCTGATTGTCACGTTTCAACACAGTGGACGATTTGGGAGCCAGACTAAGCTCTGTAAGAACATGCCGTAACCAAACTGCTTCTTTAGCTGCTTCTTTAGTTGCTCTATATTCTGCTTCACATGAATATAAAGAAAGAGTCTTCACCTTCTTGCTCGACCAAGAAATCAGACCTGAACCAAGTTGAAATACATAACTTGTAGTGGACTGTCGATCAGAACTGTCACCTACCAAATTAGAATCTGTGTAACCAGAGAGTGAAGTTGTAGTACTACTCGAATAAAAAACACCATACTGTAATGTCCCCTGTAAATATCTCAGAATCCTATTGGCTGCCTTCCAATGACTTTCATGAGGTTGTTGCATGAACAGAGAAACCAAACTGACGGCAAAAGAGAGATCTAGTGGACTGTGAGTTAAATATATCAAACCGCCTACAAGCTAACGATAAAGAGTAGCATCAACAAGCGGTGTGGTACACTCAACAGTTAACTTTACACCAGACTGAAATGGCATAGGAGCAGATTTACAATCACTCATATGAAAAAGAGCCAACAGGTCTGTAGCATACTTCGACTGAGAGAGAAACATACCATCTGCCATATGCCAGATTTGAAGACCCAAGAAATAATGCAATAAACCAAGGTCAGTCATTTCAAACTGCTTTTGAAGATCACTTTTTAGATTTTGAATTAGTGTAAGTTAGTTGCTTGTGATGATTAGACCATCTACATATAAAACAACAATGAGAATATTAATACCAAAGTTTTGAACATACAGATTTGGATCAGATATACAATGCTTAAAACCATTCTTCAAAAAATATGCATCAATTTTATCATACCAAGACTTGGGTGCTTGTTTGAGACCTTATAAAGACTTGTGTAATTTACATACTAAATTTGATGATTCAACATTAATAAAACCAGGAGGATGTTTCATATAAATTTCTTCATTAAGATCACCATTTAAAAAATCACTTTTAACATCCATTTGGTGTATTTCCAATTTATAAGATGAAGCAATAGATAAAATGGTTCTTATTGTATTCATTTTAGCAACAGGAGAAAAATTTTCATTATAATATATACCTTCAAGTTGACTAAAACCTTTTGCAACTAACCTAGCTTTATACTTTTCAATCTGTCCTTCTGCAGTGAACTTAGTTTTATAAACCCTGCAAAATTAAAACACAATATAGAGGTTCCTATGGGTGAAAATCAATATCCTAAATCCATCGAAATCGACAATTTCATGATTTGAGTTACGATATTTGTTCTACAGCCAGTTATGAGTAGACACCTAGGGCCATTCAAGGAAAACTTGTGAATTTTCTTTGGGGACACAAAATCCTAACTATGTAGCATAAATGGGTTCCTTTATCTCCCACAAATGTGTTTGGCCATTTTGGACATAGTATCATTTCCCATGGTCTCTCGGGATATTTTGAATCAAAATCTACCCCCTTGTGCAAAATTAACATTGACCCCTATTGAGAAAAACCCTACCTTTAGAGATGGTATAATACAATCGTTTCCAAGAAATTGAAACATGGTAGATGCGTTCCCCTTAGTGATACCCCACAAGCAACTAATGTAAAGAATATGTGCATTTCTTATTAGTATGAGGTTAGTATGTAAGAGATGAATGCCCTGAAAATATCAATGCTTCCATATAGGAATGATAGAGACAAGTAGAAACAAGATAACTTCTGTAGTCATAAGAATAGAAATCTCATTGCAAGAAGAACAAGGTGCTCATGATAAATAGTTCAAGATTTAAAAATTGCTCAAATCCATATAAATACCGAGTAAAATATGATCGAAATAAACATGACATGAGATACAGATAAATGAAAATGCTTAATATGATCAACATATAACAAATTATGATCAACTCATGATATCACCTATAAAAAATTATGAAATGACATGTCACTAATGGTCTTAATCATGGGTTCATTTTTTGTTAACACTATGTAAATATGAAAGAGACAAAATGCCCTAGAAATGTCAGTACTTCCATATTGGAATGTTAGAGACAAATAGCACAAGAACTAGATACAATCTCTGCAATACATGAAAAAGAAACTATATCCCAATTAAATAACTTATGACAAGCCAAAAAATATGATATCACATAGATTAAAAAAATGATTTTACTTCAGAATTTAATTAGCAAGAGCATGTAATGATCATAAATATATTGCTTATAAAAGAATGAAATTGCTTTTACACAAAGGTCAACAATACCATATAAATAAAGTAAATAATGATCACTAGATAACACATACTAGATTGTTCTTATAAAATCGTTTTTATAAACAAAACAAAGAAAATAACAAATTAATTATTTAGTATATTTAAAAAATATTAAGCATTAGATGGTTTATAGCTATCATCATGACAAAATACTAGAGATCCATGTCCTTAAAAGATGTCAATATTTCCATATAGAAATGTGAGACAAATATATAGCAAGAACAATAAATAATATCTTAATAAACATGATTAGAAGCAAAACCTAAATGCAAAAAATGAATAACATAAAACTTAAATACTTTACCGTATTGATCTGAATCTACAAAAAACACAGTTAGAAAAATAGTAAAGGAAAGAGAAACTTTTACTTACAACCTGTGAAAAAAATGTTCCAAAAAAGCCTAGTCTTTTGTTTTGGTCACTTAGGTGGATCCAGAATGGCTATTCCAATTCCAAAAATAGGTTATAATAAAAAAAATTCAGTTAAAAATGACCAAGTTACGACCCTTTTTTTATAACTGTCATTTTTATTACAGAAAGGAAGACCAGAAATTCCCAGTTTTTTGTTCTGGTCACGTAGGTGGATCTAGAATGGCCATTCCAATTCCAAAAACAGGCTATAATAAAAAACCCGGTAAGAAATGACCAAGTTACGGCCCTTTTTTACAACTGTCATTTTTATTACCGAAAGGAAGCCCGAAAATGCCCAGTTTTCTATTCTAGTCATGAGAGTGGATCCAGAATGGCTGTTATGATTCCAAAAACAGGTTATAATAAAAAAATCGGTAAAAAATGACCGAGTTACGACCCTTTTGTATAACTACCGTTTTTATTAATCGAAAGAAAGATCTCCTTGAGGAGAGCCCCGAAATTATGTAGATCTACAGAAAAAACATCAAGAAACCGTTGAAAAAATTATGCAAAAATATTACACAACAAGTTATGTTTAGGGTAAAAAAGATGCAGAAATATGCTAGATCTGAAGAGAAGTCTAATGGCTACTAGATAGAAAGCAAATATACAACAAAAAGACAATGCCCAAGTGATAATCATTATTGATTGAAAGCTATAGAAGGTACTAGATCATAGTAACCTTCTCTGATACCATGTTAGAGTAGTAGAGTCAAGCTAAACTAGTTAACCTATCCAAGCAACCAACAACATATCATAAAACATAAGAACAAGAAAAGAAAAGGATAAGAGAACACCGATATACGTGGTTCACCTTAATGGGTTACATCCATGGGAAGGTAGTCTTCTATTATCTCCAGAATTTCTTCTCCAATCTTACAAGATAGCAAAGCACAAATACTCCAAAGAATATAGATGATGTACAACAGTGTCACAATAGTACCACTACTACATCAATAATACATCATATGTAGAGACTCACTTGACCCTATTATATACTAAGAGATGAGGAGGAATTACTCTCACATATTGCATGTGGGATAATATAATTCTCCAAAATAACATCTCTTAATACAATACCATGGATAAATACTCTACACAAGTAAATACACCACCATATAACTATGGGTTAAATGTATTACTCTTTTACATAAGATTGTAGACAACTTCCGACATAATACAAAGACATTATTACCTTCCAAGAAATATAATATATTCCAACAAATATAGGATCCCTATTGTCTCTAGAGGGAATACAATGCAATGGAATCACATACTTGGACATATCTAAGAGAAGGGAATTCAAGCATTGCATGGTAATGGTATGGATAAAGGTGTGCTTGGTTTCTCATTCAATTTTTATTTATGCAGTGGATATTGTATATATGGTAAATGAAATTAGATGTGAATACCATTTGGTGCTACAAGATAAAAATAAGCATTGGAGTTAATACCCAATGATGTGTTTGGAAATGTGCATGGTCCATCACTAGGTAAATCTATGTATTATGTTTCATTCATTGATTTTTTTTCAAGGAGCACATGGGTCTATTTCCTCCATAAGAAATATAAGAATATTGGTAAATTTAAGAAGTTTAAGGCTCTTATAGAAAACCAAATAAAGATCAAAATAAAGGTGTTAAGAACAAATAATTATATGGAGAGTTGAATATAAATGTGTTCGAGCAATTTTGTAAGTGTGGAGTAGCAAGGAAAAATACTATTCCTTATACACATCAAGATAACAAAGTTGTAGAAAAATGAACATGATGTTGATAGAAAAGGTAAGTATGCTTAATGGTGCAAAGTTATTGGACATTGCACGTTACACGGTAAATTGATCACCTATGTCAACATTGATTGACAAAAATTTCCATGAATCATGGACTAGTAAAAATTCCTCTCTTAAACATCTCATAGTATTTAGTTTTGATGATTATATACATGTTCCAAAGGAAACTAATAGTAAGTTGGATAATAAAGCTAAAAAATGAATTTGCATTGGTTATAAGGATGTTCTAAATGGTTATACATTTTGCAACCCAACAATTAAGAATATTGTTTACAACCAAGATTTTGTATTTAGAGAGGTTAAATTAATTTCTAAATAAAAATTCCAACCAAGGGGAGAAGAACCGAAAATAAAGGACTTTGGGTTTTAGGGTGAAAAATATGACTCAACAAAGGAAGATGAACCAAAAGAGGAAGAACCTCAAATACCAATCCTGAGGAGATCAATTTGGGAAACAAGGAAAACAAAATGTCATACTCCACCCGATTTTCATTCGAGTTTTTCCATGTCTATTACTTATGATAATCCTAGAGTTGTTAGGGAGACAATTATTTTAGTGGATAATAAGCTTTAGAAGAAGGCCATAATTGAAGAAATGGATTCCTTGGATAAAAATTAGACTTGGCATCTAGTTGAGTTTCTAAGTGGAATAAAATATATTGGTATAAAATGGGTGTTTAGGAATAATTTGAATGCATAAGTTAAGGTAGAAAATTTCAAAGCTTTAATAGTAGAAAAGGGATTTTCCTAAGTGTACAGAATTGATTTTGTTGAGATTTTTTCTCCTATTGACAGATTAAATTATATTAGATTTATTATCTATTGTTTATGTTGTTGATTTTGAATTAGAGAATATGGGTGTGAGCACAATATTCCTATATGATGATCTTGAGAAGAAATCTACATGAAACAACCAAAAGGTTTTGCAGTGAAGGGAAAGAAGGAGTTGGTTTGCAAGTTGTAGAAGTACACAAGAAATCCTTGTATGGATTAAAACAATCACCAATAATGTAGTATCAAAAGTTTATACTTATTTATTGAAACTTGTTTTCTCAACAAGAAAAGCTAATCACTATGTGTATTCTAAGAAAGACATTAACCATTTGATTTATGTGATATTATATGTTGATGATATATTTTTTATTGGAAACAATAGGGAAATCATCAAGGATATTAAATCTTAGTTGTATTTTAATTTTTATATGAAAGATGTTGGTGTTGCAAATTTTATTTTGGGAGTGGAAATTAAAAGAGATCAAGAAAACAAGAATTTCTAGCTGAATCATAGGAACTATGTTGAGACAATATTGCAAAGGTTTAACATGAAAAAATGTAAAACTATAAAGGTACCTATTCATGTAGGTGCAAATTTATATACATATCAATGTACCAAGACTTAAGAGAGGTATAGTCATGTATCATGTTCCCTTTGCTAATGTTTTTGGAAGGTTTCTTCATACTATCGTATGTACTAGACGAGACATTTCCCATTGAGTGGGATTTTGTGCAGGTATATCTAAAAACCACAGAAAGAACATTGGAAAAATATAAATAGGGTGTTTATATATTTGTGTGGCACTTTAGATTATGTCATATCCTACCAAAAAGAATTGATACCTCGTATAGAGATAGATATATAGGGCTTCGTTAATGCAAATTAAGTTGTAGAACTTGACGACATGAGCTTTACAAGTGGTTATGTTCTTAACTTATTTGGTGTAGCAATTAGTTAGATGAGTAATAGGTGGAAAGTAGTTTCATTATCAACTACAAAAGTTAAGGATGTGGCAACCACTAATGGAATTAAGGGAGCTATAAGGTTGCAAATATTGTATTCAAGTATTGGTCATTTTGTTCAAGAAGAAGTGATAATAGTTTGTGACAACTCGAGTGCAATTATTAAGGAAAATAAAATTTATTGTAATTCTAAGATAAATTATGTTGATGTAGAATACTTTTGTTAGAGACATGGTTGAAAATAATAAAGTGTCACTGGAGAAGGTTAATAGCTTGAAGAATGATACAAATTTATTTATAAATTTAATTAATATTAAAGATTTCTCTTTGTGTAGACAATTAATGGGCATTTTTTATCCTATTAGACCACTAGATGAATGTATTCCCCTTTCCCCAATTTTCTGAAAAATATTTCGCAAGTGGGAGAATCTTTGATATGTGTTGTGTTTTTTGTAATTAAACTTAAAAAATCTTGGTGAGGGTTTAGGGGTTGGCCCCATAAACGAGGAGGTCCAAGGGGATGCATTTTGTAAATCTCTTTGTACTAGTCTATGTGTGTTCCATTGTAATTCTTGTGATTTCGATTATGCTAGTATTTATTTTTTTACATGGGTT
Source organism: Pseudotsuga menziesii (assembly GCA_001517045.1). NCBI lineage: Eukaryota > Viridiplantae > Streptophyta > Pinopsida > Pinales > Pinaceae > Pseudotsuga > Pseudotsuga menziesii. The sequence goes on along the minus strand of LPNX011131988.1, from coordinate 412,507 downwards.
TACTGAACTCCTCAATATTTCAATATGTTAAATAGAGTGAAATGTGTATCTTGTGTTGTATAATTTTGTGTTGTTTTTTATGGTTGTGGACTATTCTATTCATTCACAATGTTTCTTGGTGCTAATAGGGATATGTGTGGTAACTTGTGAATATTGTGGCATATAAACTTTTTTTTTATTCACTATGTTAATGATCACTTACCATACACATTGCTAACTTGTTCAATGTAACTCTTGGTGACTTGTAGGCTATCATTTGTCCTTATAGAAATCATTAGGTTATTATGAAAACAATAGATAATGGACTAATTTCCCTACTATTTACATGTTTCCTTTTTTTTATGTCTAACAGGTTGACGTGACATAGGTTATCTTTCAGTGATTTGTAGGATATTCTCAATCCTCAGAGTGTGTCGAGGTTTGGTATTAATGGTATATTGGACTATTCTCCCTACTCTTTGTACGCTCATTTTATTTCATGTTAGAGTGGTTTTCTTATACATGTGCTTCTATCTAGGAATGATAGCTTAGGTTAGATAGGTTAGGTTTCAATTACATTGCTTTCTTTTTTACATGTGCTTGTTAGTAGCTTCTCATTTAAAGCATTAAAAACAATCGTGAGCCAAGCCATAAATAATAAAGCATAGAGAACCAAGAGAAACGGGGTTGTATCTATAGGGTACACCATTTTAATAGAGGAAGTTATAACTAGGTCATTTCACCAAGTGAACTTGTGTAGCTAAATTGGTACATTTCCTAACATGTCGATAGGACTAAAGCATGTTTTATTATTATTTTTGATATATAGATAAGTGAGGATACATTAGGTTTATTAACACATCTTATCCTACATATACTAACTAATTAGAAATTAACCATGAAGAATGTAAAGAAAAACCTTACATAGATCTGCATACTAAGTTATATTAGTAATTAAGATATTACAATAAGTTATGAAGTCATGTTGGATCCATGAATACAACAAAAATATATTAGATATTGATCGTATCACTAGATCTAAGAGGACAATAAATATAGTGTTGTGATCAAGCTATTTTAAATATTTACAAGTTATCTCACTTAATTGTATTTTCATCTACAATCTTACTCTATTTATATGTATTCAATCATTGTATATGAACTATTTAGATGCATATGTTAATCCTCAAATTTGAAAAGATACAGCTAATCATCATAAGGTAGCACATAAAGGGAGCATGTAAATGACAAGTTGCATTGAGATTACTTAAACAAATACACAATATTGAGGTATGAAAGGATTTTAACCATACTAGTAGTCTTGGCTCAACACTATGTAAACTTAAAATATGATATTCCTTTGGATCATATGTGACTCAAATGCATATATGTCTACAAACATGAAGAGTGAAAATAATATTATACATCACTAATGCTTAAATTGAGACCTAATCAATATGAAGAATTTGGGAAAAAAATAATACTAGAATCCAATTACATGAAGGAAAATGGAGCAGGCCAAGTAAAAATTATGCAATTTGTGTATGCATTGTTGCTAAAAAGTAACACTAAAAATTTGCATTTAGTGAGGTGAAACTAGACTCAACTATATCCCATAAAATCTCTTTTGAAACTATTAATATACCTAGTTGAGAATGTTGCAAGGTCGATTGTACCTAAACCAAAAGTAATCATCAAAAGCATGCTCTAGATATATTTTTCATCCATTCCTTAGTAGTTTTAAAACAAAGATGTTCAACAATTTATGGATTTTAATGTCATAAGGATTTCCAAATTAAATACGTTGTTAAATTATAGTTATTAGTTATTTATTTGGGTTAGTTTATGAAGGTGTTCCACACATTTTTATTAAAATGTTGTGATGCAAACTTAATGTTTTCAATATTTTTTAAATTCAAGGCCCTTGAAATTCACATAAACTTGAAAATTTTGTCATAATTATAAGAGAATTTGTAACTAATTGTATTATATATTTTTTATAAAAACAATTATTGTCATTAATAAATTCGTATATCAAATTTGCTTTTAATTATATGTTTGTCTAAAATAAATAATTTTTTTATTAATAACTAGTTCATATTAAATATATAATTTTCAATAAAACATTATACTAAGATCATCGGCACAAATGTAAGTTATCCCACTTTTTTATTTACTTTTAATAAAAACACCCATAAATCCTATATCTCACTCTATGAATCTATTTATATCGAAATGGAAATTTGATATTTGAAGTTAATTCCATCTTTATTTTTGGTAAGTGGGTAACAAATTTGTTATTAGTAAAGTCTTGTAGTCAAAGGTATAAACTAAAAACAGAATCGATGTTAATTAAGCTAAGAAAGATTAAATTTTTTTGGTAAGTAAACTATATATTAATTATCAACAAAAATATTGCATTTAGCTCTATCCTGACAAATTCCCAACCTATCATCCTTAGCACCCAACCAGACATATAATAATCCCTTTAAAATCTCCAAAAACTAAAATTGCCCCTCCCCCATAGGAGAAAATAGGGCATTAATATTCTTCATCCAGCTATCCTTTACTATATCTAGAAATTCCATGGACAACCATCTAGTATACTGTAAGACCAAACATGGGCCAAACTAACTCTTAGACCCGACAAAGAACATAACATACACATATGATTCTATCAATGGGACAACAAGAGAAAACTATAAACAAAAAACAAACAGACATTTCCATCATGGAACCTAGTGACTCATAGATACCCCTCCCATGCTATCATGCAACGCATAGCTCAACGAACCACCCTCACTACCCGAACTTGGTAGGAAATGAATTCCTAGAGGATTTGCGATAACATCAATTTTTTAATGCATTGAGTGAGTATCATAGTGATGGACCTTATAGAAGTGTGTTGAAACCTCGTCATCTTTGTTTTTTCCTCTTGCTCCAATAAAATGCGACCCAAGAGCCCCTTGACCATCCAGAATAATGTTACCAACCTCTCATACATATCCAACTAAGAATGAGTGGTTCCTAGATCTTGGATCCATTCCTCAAATTCATCAACCGGTTTACTCACCTCTTATTCCTCCCAGAGTTCCTTCTCTATCAAGTCGATCTCTTCCCTAATTGTTGGTGGAATTGTTTCCTTTTATAATGATGTCGCTTGAGCAACACATAAATTCTCCATATTGGCCCCATTTGGATGATCCAACACACACCCTTTCTCCTGCTCATTTTCTTCCATCAGCACTAACCATCCACAGGATAAGATCCCATAGTTTGAGCTTTCGTATGCCTTCACTGTGGTACCCACACAACATCTAATTCAACATAAACTCTCGTTATAGCCCATCTAAACATTCATCGCATGCAAGGATCAAATTAGAAGGGTAGGGTCCCATTTCCCTTTGAAGGGTTGTGAGAAATTGAACCCTTCAATGTTGACATGTAAAAATAAATCATTCTTTTCATTTGAACACAAATTTATTATTTATTAAAAACAATGTATAGAAAAAAATGACAATAAGAACAAATCCCGAGTGATTCAACATATACATGGAATTAGTGAGGTAAACCATGTACTCTCCGAGTCCCTGGAGCATATAGTTTATTGAACTTAGATAAGGGACAATTCTGTTGGGCTGGTTCGGTTGTTAGGTCATTGATAAAATAAGGCATTGGGATTTGGAAGGACCTTTGAATGGAGGATTGATTCAGCTTGATGGTGGCTCTATTGGTCAAGTGTGATTGGGCCTACCTAAAAGAAAAACCCTAGAATGTATACCTAATGCTTTCACGGAGAAACTTTTTTATTAACCCTAAACTCAACAGTTATTTTTAGAATTGAATCATGTCCTCCCCACATGCTCAAATCAAAGTGATCAAACAAAGGTCCCAATTTTAGGTGGATTGTGGATAGTGCCTCCAATGTATATCGAATTTATACCCCAATTCGAAGTGATCAAAAAAAATCCCCAATTTTAGGTGTATTATGGATAGTCCCTCCAATTTATATTGAGTTTATCAACCCTATCGAAAAGGTTAAGTATTTATTAGTCCACTATAAGAAATAAATTTAAATTCTCCAACAAATATCACTACAAGTTGGGTGTCTAGTTTCTACCAAAGTCAACAAGGAAGATGAATCATAAACACATGCTTGGGAGGTTTGCGACAACGAGGATGTTGAAATCATGTTCTTCGCTAGATCATTGCACTCCCAGTCCCTCATTCATGAACGTTCATTGAGGGATTCCCTTTTTTAGATATATTGGTAGACAATTTTTACTTCTTGTTTCCATTATTATAAGGCTGACAGGAAAACAAAGGGGTCAGAGTCTAGAACATTTACAATGTCAGTTGTTAAATATGTTATCCTTTCAACTATTGGATTTCATTAAGGAAATTGGAACAATTCAAACACTTATATTCAAATATTGTTCTTTCTTTCAACCTAATGTTTACAATTCATAGCAAATAAATAACATTGACATCTTTGGAACTCACATACAAGGCTCTTTCTTCTTGCTCCTCCACCCAAACGAAGTTTTGGTCCTAGACTATGAAAAGTATACATTATTTTGGTTCTGATTTCATTTAAATATTGGGTTTTTTAAGGTTACATCTATTGAGTATTTGAGACTTAGTCTGGCGGAAATGCAATTGCATAATACATTACAAATTTCAAACAACATTTTGGATGGAGAAATTTTAAACCCTTATATTTATAGAACCACAAGGAAATCCAACAAGAAACACATTTAACTTTTATCCACATATAAAATGTTACACAATTGTAAAATGCTATACATACCTATAAATTTACGACAAACAAGTCGATAGCTTAGCTCTGCATAATATTCTAGAGAAAATAGAAATTAGGGAGACACTGAAGCATAGAATTGGAGAGTTGAGAGTCTGAGTCCTGATCTTCGGCTATCCTATACTCGTAAACCCGAAAATTTTTTTTTCACAGACTTCACCAATCTCTTTAAGTTCGGGGAAGCTCAATCCAGCCTACCCAACGTTCTACCTTTGCTTCTCTTGCCCCTACCTGTGAAAACGGTGGAACCTTTGAGTTGCCCACTGCAGAAGAAAATAAGGAATTAGGGTGTGCAAGAGATTCCTTCTATTGAAAGGAGATTGGAACCAACGCCATCTCAATTCCACAATATCCCGGTGCTCCTTATTTGGTTTACTTTTCCTGAGGTAGGCGAATGCATGTTTGTGTATTTCACATGATTACAAAAAAAATAATTTTATAATTGCTTCTACATAACATAGATATATCTGTGCAGGTGAGGGAAAAATGGGTATTGTTTTCCTGAGGTTTCCGGATACTTTCAGAGATCATTCTTCATTATAAGGGCGCTCAGGGCGTAGATCAGAGAGCCCGTACGAGGAAGAAGAAGAAGAAGAGGACTCAATTCAAAAGGTGAGGTGAGTGAGGAGGGGATACGTAATAGCGATATTTGCAGGAGAAACCTACTGGTGTTATAATGATGGGAATGAGCCTCTCTAAATCGTAGTCATTGTAGAGATAGGAAACCCTCATAAACAACTCGGGCGCAAGAGTTACCGTGTAAGCATCCCAACAAATTAAGTAATGATAATATTTGGTTAGATATATGACAAATTCTTTTGTCTCTTTTAGAGATGACTATATGCATACTGTACAACCACTCTCTCTGGCTGGCCTTCCATTCCAGTTGCCTTTGTCTCTACTGCCTAACCCCATTCCTCCGATGAGATAGGTAGACTAAGCGGCCTAGATGGACCATGGGAGACTAGGAGTGTTGATTCAAATGATTCTGACCCCAATAAATGAATGGAAATTGGAATAAATCCTAGAATCCTAGACTAACTAGTATAGGATATGATTCATGAGCACAAACAAAGGGATGCGTGCTGCTAACCTGCTACCAAAGATCCGTCATCCCAGTATTTTGGTGGTCATAATAGAAATGTATAGCACTGGGTGAAACCATAGTCTGGAAACTTACATACCCATTGGACCAGGTTAGGTTCAAATCTAGCAAAGATTGCTCAATGCATTGTAAATTTCAACTTGTAAGTTGTAACCCAAAAAACAACACCATTCGTTTTTCCTTACAGAGCCTTGACAGCTGAGGGTTATCAAATCAATTCACCATCCATAGATATGACTCATATGAGTACTTAATTTCACATCATATACTCAAATACTCAAATGCCTTGTAAGTTGTGAGATCACGTGACTCGGTGAACAATAAGATGACAGATGGAAAATCGAGTTGGAAGGTGGCATAATCTCATACCAAGATTTAATGAAGTTGGTGAATCAATGAGGCATACTAATGCCATTAAATGCTTTGAAAGTGAACATTGAATTGTGAGTCACAATCCTGACTCACCGACTTGAACTTGGCACTAGGAAGCCTAGTGGCCCACCGTGGTCCATGTCTATTGGGACTGATATCCTCATCCATGATCTGACTATTCAAGGGAACTTGGGAAGACTCGAATTCCAGACTCTCCCGTAGTCCACTGAATCCCTGGATAGGAAAATTTTGTAGCTACCCTTCTGTTGCAAATTTACCGAGGCTTACTCAATTTCATTATTGAAGTGCTGAAAATGAAACTAATTTTTTTTTGCATGGTAAAATTCCTTGTGACCTTCTATGACGTTTAAAATGGCCTTTGAATGGCTCTAAAGACTTCCAATTTGAATCCTGATCACATGTGGTCCTTTAAGAATGATGATGTATTCACAACAGATTCGTGCTTCATTGCATAACCTCGTATTGATGGGTGATCGATGCTTCATAGATTCGACATTCCCCACACCCAACCCTCATCCTTTATTTGCATCCAGATATTCCACCCTCCTCTAATAACTCCCTCCATACTTCGTTTGTGGTAACCCAACTATCTCATTATGCATCTTTCCCATCGCATTAATGCCCCACCTCTCTTCATAATTGACAGACCCATGTCACAGGATCGATTCAGTCGACACATGCTAAGTGAATTGGCAGTTAACACCTACATTCAGGTTGAAAATGGTTAAAAATTAAGATTAGCTAATGATTATTAAATATTAAGAATAATTTCAATGAAAAAATATATAATTTGTATAGTTATTAACTATAATAACTAACTCTATAATTAGATATCAAAATTTACTTAGATCATAATTTAAATGTTGGGTTTATATATTAAAATTAAACACCAAGGTGAAGTTGTAAGTGTTAAGAAGGGTAGATTAAAATTTAAGGAATAAGGGATTAAAGATTGAGATTTAAGAGTTAAAATTTAAATAATAAATTTAATGTTGATTAAAAATTATGCTTAGGCTTAGCTTGTTTCACTTGTATTAATGAAAAATTATATTTTAAAACTTTTTTATAATATATAAATCATATTGTCAAATATTGCTAGCTCACTTGGTCAAGGGATGGAAATTTTCCAAGGGCTACCTAAGTTCAAATCTCCTTTGGGTGAGTTAGTTGGAAGACAATAACAAAAAAGTCCAACACATGGCCTCATGTCGAGTGACAAACATTTCTTAACAAACAAAAATATATACAAATTATATTGAATAATTTTTAAACATTAATTTTAAATTTTAAAAATATGGCATTTAATTTGAAATCCAAAAACTATTTTGAATTGATTTAAATATATGCCGAGATTAATGAGTATAGGCATAGTTTAAAAATTCGATGATTTAGGTCGAAATAGATTGATTTTTTTAGCATGATTTCTAAAAATTCCTGTTACGTTTTCAATTTTTGCAATTTTGTGTGCCCTAGGGTTTTATGAGGGTGTTGAATCCATTTCTACCGTTAAAATTGCGATTAAAACAGAGTTAAATTATGATTTTGAAAAATAAAAAACATTGGATTCCAGCCAAAATATGGTCTCCTAGTGGAAAGTGTCTAATACTAGAATAGCCACTTAACTTGTATCTGGTGAACACCTATAGGCCACAAGTCAACTACATGTCTGCCACGAAGCGGGTTATCTATGCATCAACTACGATTTTTTTTCAATGGAAATTGACTGGGAAGCTCATGAATACTTCCTCATATTTCATGAATGGTAAGGGTGGAAAACCATCCTTACAAAAGGCCTAACCCCGAAGAACTCAAGGCCCGAACTTGTGACCTCCCCCCTCACCAGGAGAGTGTGCACATGTCCTTCCAATTGAGCTAACCCTTGGTGTTGATACATAAGCTACTAGTTATCCATGCATCATCTACGAGTTATTTTTCATTTTCTTTTTAATTTTATACTATTTTATTTTGATTTTTGAACAATGACCATAAAATCAACCTTGACAGTATACTTGTTTCATCCTTGTGCAATTTAGAAAAAGCATAGATATTAATCTATGTAAAATTCTAATATATAAATTTTGTTGGTGTAATAAAATTTAAAAAATTAAGACAAATCATTTTAAGAAAGACGTTGTCAAATGAATATTCTTTAATTTAAAACAATAATAATAATAAAAATACTACTTACTTAAGTGCATAATTCAAAACAATATTAAAAAAAAGTCATAATATTTAAATTTTCTTCAAACATGTAGATACTTAGTGAAGATTCCTTTCATTTTCTGTTGAGCACCTTTTCTTTTTCTGTCCTTGGTTTTGGCATTTGTGGAGGAATTTGTGTGTTGTGCGGAATGTTCATTGGTCCTGGAGGGCTGGACATTTTCCAAAATTTCTCTTTCATGTTTATAAACATTTACCATTCCTCTTGAGTTGGGGTTGATCTGTATTCAGGAATTATGGCATATGAGAAACAAATTCTCGTTTCAGTTGCTCCCTATCGACATGGCTCAAATTGTTTACAAGATCATGTCTTGTGTTGATCCTGGAAATTAGCTTGGGCTTCGTACTTGTCCACGTCATATTATTTATCCTGAGTTGAATTTAGTTGACTGTATTGGTTATTTTGATGGGGTCGAACACCATGGGATGTGTGGTGTCGGTATGGTCATCCAGATGGAGGTAAATCACTCCTTTTGGCTTTGCATGAATGTTGGCAATGGCACCAACACTCGTGCTGAACTGTTGGCTTTATGGGGTCTTCTTTTCTTTGGCACTGTTCGAGATATCGGTTTGAAGATGATATTGGGTGATTCTCGGGTCATCATAGATTGGGCTATGAAATGAAAAAATTTACAATATTTGGTTCTCCATCCCTGGATTGTACGTGTTTGGAATTTTCTGGATCATCTCTCTCCTATGCCTTGTCAGCATATTTTTTCATGAATATAACACACAGGCGGATATGTTGTCCAAGATGGGGATCGACATGCCTCTGGGGTTGATAAGCTGGAAGGATATTTCCTCCGGAGTGGTCTTTGTTGAAGGATCGAGGGCCTGTTTTTGATGTTTTTATGTATTTGGTGGCATCTTTGTTGCTTGCACTGTTGTTGGCTTTGGAGTGATAATACTTTCGGTGTCCTACCTATTACTCTTGGTCTTTATTTACTTTAGCAATCCTATTTTTTGTATTGACTATTATAATTCTTCTTGTATGACTTGTCTAGAGGTGATATCCTGTTTTACACGACGTTTTAGATCTAATCTATCTATGTCTCATTTTGATGCACAACTGCTTAAATACTCTTTGTAAGTATGTATCTGAGGTTTTTTCGACACAGATTTATTCAATATAAGGTTGTCCTTTCTGTGTGAAAAAAGAAGAAGATTCCTTCCACAAGGACTTTAAGGAAAGAAAATCCTTACCTACAACGTTTTTAAATCGAGATGTATAAATGTATAAAGAAGACAGAAATAATGAATTAGGATATGTGGATAATAGAGTTTATGATCAAAGGAATTATAATTTTTTTATGAGTTTTTTTTAACAAATGTATGGAGTATATTTTAAAATATTGATAAATAATGTTAAAAGATTAAATCTAAGCCACTCTAGGTTCACTCCTAAAAACCTCAAAAATATATTGCTTCGTATTAAGGGGTCAAGATGGATTTAATTTGACATAGTAATATAAATATTGGGGGTTATTTTATTTGGGTGGGAAGAGGAATAACCTTCAAATAGTGGGATGGATTCATACTTCCAAATCCTGGTCTCGATTCATACCTCCAAATTATGTGTTGGATTCATATTAGTTCTAGTTTTTACTAAGGAATAACCTTCAAATAACTAGCTGGATTCAAACCTCTAAATCATGGGATGGATTCATATCAGCTCTAACTTATGCTAAGGAATAACCTCCAAATCAACAACTAAGAAAAGTGAGATGAATCTTTCTTGTCTCACTAGAACCAAGAAAAGTTAGATCAATATGTATTAACTAATTATTTATTTCAACTTTTTGTATTCTTCTTTAATATTTTCACATTTCTAGTTAGGAATAGTTGTTAGATTGAGTTATATTTGGCATATTCATCATTGTAATTTCAATTCTTATTGTGTCAAGAGGCGCTCTACAACCCACTCTGAGGGAGATATTGTAACATTATGTGGAAGATCTTGTAACATTTGTCGATATTATGTTGTAACGTTTGTTACTAAAAAAATAATAAAAAATAAAATTTTAATTATCCACCATAATAAATGTCAGCCACAAAAACAACCTAATATGTGGGAGATGTCGTAATGCTCCAACCTAACAAAACAATAAATAAAAAAAATTAATTGTCTGCAAAAAAAACTGTTCTTCATAAAAACAACACAATATGGGGGAGATGTTGTAATGTTCCTACCTAACAAAATAATAAAAAATAAAAAACTGAATTATCCACAAAAATGTTGGTCTTGTCCAAAACAACCCATGGTTTTATTGTACATGGTTTAGGAGGGCCTTGCAAATGGTTTTAAAACCATGTGCAAGGCATTCTAAACAACCCATGGTTTTATTGTACATGGTTTAGGAGGGTCTTGCAAATGGTTTTAAGACCATGTTCAAGGCCTCCTAAACAACCCATGGTTTTCAGAGCGCCTTGCACATGGTTTTAAAACTATGTATGGGGGTGATGTTGTAATGTTCGTTCCTAACAAAATAAAAAATATTATATGTGGGCCATAAATAATATTAAATATTAATAATAAAAATATTATATGTTGGCCTTACATAAACAGATGTGTCTTTTGGTTTCAATCAAATCAATAACTCCTTGAGTGAAATACATAATAAGAGGTTTGCACTTCGAGAGATTTGATCCATCCCGGCGCTTGATAGAGCCTAGAATTTGGATCTATGCTAGTATGTAAGGTATCACTCTTAATATTGTATTGGAACTTACATGAACATATGTGAAAATATAAATCCTTATTTACATACCCTATGTGTTATCATTACCATGAAATGATATCATATAAGTTTCACCATTTGTGTAATTTTTATAACTATTGCATGCTTGAAACTTAACAATGGATATTTTTCCCTCTCCTCTAAAGGTAAAAAAAAGTAGATATAACCAAAGAAAAGGTAACTAAATGTTGTTAATTCCCTAGATTTCAAGAATAAATGTAGAGGAACTGGAGGCAATTCATTGCATCTTATGAATGACCTAATCCAAGTTATTCACATGATCATATGATGTTATTGGAAAGAAGAGGATTTTTGCTATGATCATTTGAGTTCAAACATCACTGATGTTTGTTTGGATAGGAAGGTGGGAAGTTCCTTCTCTTTTACTCCTCATTACTATTTTGTTGGTTCTTCCACTATCCAATGCTACAAATTGATCGCCCCTACAATCCTAGTTGGATCATTATTTGCATTATACTATTATTTTATTTAGAATCATGTTTGATTATAATAAGATTCATTAGGAATATTGTTTGTTACAACTTGATAAGATGATATAAAGGGGTATTAAAAATGTAACACACCTAAAAATCATACAATAAAAAAATTACATGTGATATTTTTCACGTTTATTTTAGCAGTATTCTGTGTTAAATTTACTGTTGATTCAAATTTATAAAGTCCTGCTACTTACGATTGGATTTCTTGATGATTATGATGGCTAGTTCCTTCTAGAACCTGTTGCAGCCGCAACCATTCTCCCCAAATTTCTTAAATTTTGGGCCCCTCCTCATGATTTAGCGTTGTTCTTAAATCGTAGGATCCTGGAACTTATTGGTCGGGTTTTAATTTCGAATGATTGTGTAGACTTATTTTTTGCCAGTTTCAAGGGTTGCCTGTGTTTGAATTTTTTGATTGATCGCAGGTGGTTTACTAGCCAGTGATAAATCAGATCTTTTGTTCTTTGAGTCCGCGGTTTCGGAAGTAAAATTGGTTTTAAACCTTTGTTGATTTTATGTTTTTTTTAAAAAAAAGAGCTTCCAAACACTTAATTTTTCTGCTAAATCAAGCGTCACACTATGTTAAATCGGTTGCTTTTATCCTTTTCCCTTCCGTCGTTGCAGCTCCCAAAGCGGCTTAGCGTCCGAAGCATAAAAAGCTCCGACTGCCGATGCGTGTTGACCCTTTTCGTCGCAGACCCGTAGTTTTTCTCTTCCGCCATTGCGGCTGGGAAAGTCATTTGGCTTCTGATGCGGTTACCCTTTCGATTTTAGATTAGGAATTTTCCCGCCTTTCGGTCACTTGTCCGTAACCTATGTCTCTTCCGCCGTTGCGGCTGGGAAAGCCGTTTATCCTCCGATGTCAATATCCTCCGATTGCCGATTTAAAGTCTTCTCCCTTGGGGATTGGTCTACCCTTTCGATGTTGGTATTTTGAGCCGCCGATGAGTTTCCCATTTGTCATCGTTGGTGATGTTTGTCGAGCCTGGAGGTGGTCGAGGTAGTGGTGTCGGCATTGAACAAGTGGTGCACCTGGCCATTTCTTTTGGGTAGGCCGTTTCAGTTGGTATAATGTGCTGCTTTGTTTTATAACGCGGTCCCGATGAATGATACACTCTATTGAATCACAGGTGGACTCAAAGGACGTCTTCAGACTACCGCGGCATGAAGGCATAGCGAGGCAGTTTTGGGAAAGGTTGAACCGTAGCCATCAGGATCGCGAGAAAGACAAGCTAAGGAAAAGACAAAATGGATGGCGACAAAGGCATATACCCAAAAGATCTATCTGTTACTAATCAGATCATGAATTCATACAGAAAATAAGATGAGAAGATGAAGCGTTTTGAAGGAAGGGAAAAGTCACACGTTTGGGGAAACCGAAACGATCTACTGTTTTGTTTAAATACTTGAAAGTTAGAAGTTACAGGGGCTTTTTCCCTGGCAAACTTGTAAACCTTTTGCTTGTAAGAGGAACTATTTCGTTTTACAAATCAGAAAGTGAAAATTTTACCTGTTGGAGAAAGTGCTATGTGGAATGGATCAATGCGTTTAAATGAGCAATGTTGAATGTGAACTATTTCATTTTCAGCTGTGTTTCATTAACTGTGAGAGCATTCTAATTGCCTAAACCTATGTTCTTGTTTGAATGCTTTTCAGTATATTTGTGATGTTTTTTCCACTGTGAGTAATAGAGGCTGTTTATAGACAATTGGCTATCTGGTTGTTGAAATATCTTTAACTGTTCATGTGTATTGGAAGAAGTATCAGCTATCTGTAACCTTTCATAATGCATGTACAAAATACATTACTCAGCAATGAATGATATCTTGCTTGCTAGCGATAGGTTAGGTAGTTAGTTTTAATTTCTTGTTGTTTATGTGATTTAGATGCTTGTGAATGCTAAGACAAGAGGTAAAAACCTGCGCATCACGTTGTGACTGCTCCCTGTAGCACTTGCACCTCATACTTAAGTCAAAAATACAAAAAACTCGGTGGACTGGGCCGTAACCGGTAAAACCCTTTGTTTCGTTACTTGACCTACGGTAGCCGGACCGCAAACCGGACGGATTCCCTACACCAAACAGTCACGGGCTAGTTGGGAACATTGACTGGGGAGAATCCCTCACTGTTGTTGCCTATGAATTTTCGGGCCTCAATAGTTTTGGCGCTAGAAGGAGGGCAGCCAGTGCATGGCTGGCCGAGGAAACCCGTTTTCTTGAGATTATTCCACCGGTAACAGTTCTGAAAGTAGTGGGATTCATAATCCAATTCTGGAAGAAAGAGAACATTTATATTCTGTTGGCAACGAAGTTGTTAATGATCTGAGAAGACACACCAGGGCATATGTAAAGAAGATTGGAGGATTGCCAATCATCCCTGAATTTCCCAGAAGAGAATATAAAAGGAAAGATCGTCCTATAGTAGAAGACTCAGTGTTGGTTGGAGACTAGGAAGAACTTGTAGAGACAAACTTACAGGAAGTTGTACTACCTTTGAACCAAGAAGGCCCAAATACCCCTCACAGTTCTCCTGCTCGCACTCCTATCGGCTCACCTCCTCACTCTCCACCTAGACTCATGGCAGGAGTAAATGCTAATCCACCACCTAACCCACCAAATCCACCACCTGCTTGGAGAGCCAGATCACCGTTAATCCTGACACCTCCATTACGCGACCTACCTCAAGCCTTGGACAATATGTTTCCCAAGTTCGACCCAAATGAGAAAATACTAGTAGACGATCACCTATAAAAATTTTACTTGGCAATTGAAGGATTAAGAGTCGGGGAGTATGAAGATGTAGTCTGCAGACTATTCCCGCATACCCTTAAAGGAGATGCAGCATCATGGTACTTTGGGTTGCTTGCTAACTCTATCCCTGATTGGGATACCTTCGAAAGAATTTTCAGAAGTAAGTATGCAACTCAGAAAACTCATGCAGCCCTCATGAAAGGGCTATGCGCCTTGAAGAAAGAAAGAAAGGAAAAGGTGCACAGTTTCACACAAAGGTTTGCAGCCTATCTCAAGAATTTTTCTGAAACGGATAAACCTTCAGACAAAGTTCTGATTGAATATTATACTTTAGCTTTAGGCCCTGATTTGGCCATGTTTGCCAAAGGTAGGGCCAAGCCTACTTTGACGGAAGCCTATGAAGAGGAAGAAGTAGTGGAAGCTGAAAGAGAAAGTATTGAAGATTATCCAGAATAGTCAAGAGAGAAAGGTGCAGGAAGGAAAGCCTTATTGTTTACTAAGCCTAAGGAAGAGAAATCGCCGGCTTATGAAAATATGGCAAAAATGATGCAGAAGCTTTCCAACAAAATCATAGATTTGGAGAAAGAGAAGGAAACACAAAAGTTTTATAAGCCATATTATAAGAAAAGAGAGGATAACAATCAGTCTCAACCTCCTCCTCACAATACTGCATCCATGAATTTAATAGAGGTAGGCATGGACAATTTTTGCACTTTCCACCAACAGCCACATTCTGAAAAGAATTGTCCTCAATGGATAAACTCGATGACATTGGTCATGAATCAGCTGTTGGATTTTAGATTAACAGAAGATGGAGATGAAGAGAGAAAAGAGAATACTACGTCAACAAAGGAACAAGAAGAGGAAACCATGGTTTTGTGGGATTCTGTTTCGTTATTTGATGCTGAAGAGGAAAAGAATCAGGGCTACAAGGACGTCATGGAAACCAACGTGGCAACAAGGAGCCAAGGGCCAATTAAAGAAAATAGTCTCATTCTACCAAAGATAAAAAAGCTGCAAAGAAATGTAAATAAATTTCAAAATAAATCCTTAGCTGATAAGATTCCAGAATTCACTATTACCAGCCAAGATCCGAAGCAGAATAATACGTTGGCTAGGCCAAAGGAAGGAAAGATGAATGATGATAAACCTCATCCTATTGAGTAGCCGATGGATTATGACATCGTGGAGGATTTAAAGAAGGTAAAAGCGAATGTTCCACTATTCGAAATGTGTAAAGTGCCGTAGCAAAAAGAAAGACTATTGAAATCACTTGAAGCATCGGATGAGAAGCTGCCCACTGACAATCAACCTCAGGAAGAAGAAGAAATCGAAGAAACCAGCATTGGAGGTAAGTCTAAAAGCAAGCATCCACCTTTCCTCCTCACGTTTGAAATTTTCAATCATAATGTACATAATTGCTTGGTAGACTCAGGGGCGTTGGTTAATTTCATGCCAATATCAGTCTGTAAAAAGATCAATGGGCAGCCTAAGCCATCCACATGGAGGGTTGTTCAATTGGACAGGATGGATGTAAAGGTAATTGGTGAGATGGAAGATGTCATATTCCGTCTGGCATCAAATGATAAAGTGTGCCAAGTCATTAATATTGTGGTGGCTAATATACCAGACGCTTACGGTCTTGTCCTGAGCAGAGATTGGTCAGCCAAACTAAATGTATATTTTTCCTCGGATTGGTCGCATCTGTGGTTTCCATACAAAGGAAGTCCTAACCAGATTAAGATTTTAAGAGAGCCTCACATGAAATACAATGTTACTCAACTGGAGGAGAAGAATGAACCAGTGGATTTTGTATTGGGAAACTATTTTATTGAATTGGAACCATGAAATTACCAAGCACAAGAAGCCAGCAACACATCAGACACTCAGCCTGATCTCCTTCGATTCTCACAGGCTAATGAGATTGACTGTAAAATAGTAGACTTAGCAGTAGGAATAGATTCACATTCAGTAGTTAGTGATTTTTGGACTTTGTTTTTTGATGGCTCTAAGACATTAGAGGGGTCAGGGGCTGGCTGTGTCCTGATCGACCCCTAGAAGAATAAAAATTTTCTTTCATGTAGATTAGAGTTTGAATGTACTAATAATACAGCTGAGTACGAAGCACTGGTGCAGGGTTTGAGGAAAGCGATTGAATTAAAGGTAAGTAATCTAAAAGTTTTTAGGGATTCTAAAATTATTGTGAAACAAATCCGGAATCAAATACATTGTGTTTCCCCTCACTTGAAGGCTTACCAAAATGAGGTATGGGGCCTGCTTAAATGTTTTAATGCATCCAATATTATTTCAATTCCAAGACTTAATAATGCAGCAGCTGACCTATTGGCCACATCAGCCGCTAGGATGGTACCTACTAATAATCGATGCTTTGTTGAATTGCTTTTCAGGCCCTCAGTACCGGATATGATCACCAAACTGCGAGTGTTCGACGATGATCAGCAGATAATAAGATGCTTAACAAATGACGAGGTGTTCAAAGGGGCAATTATAGATGATGCAGAACATCAGGCTGAGATGAAATATGACAATTTCATCCCTAAAGGAGTCAAAACGTTGGAAAGAATGTTCGATTTAAGTGAAAAGTTCAGAAGACCAGCCAACGTGAAGACTCACAGCTCATCTCTGTAGTTCGAGCTGATAAATTTAGGGACTGAGGCGAGTCCTAAATTTGTGAACCTTGGCAAATGTTGTTCACCAGCGGAAAGAGATAAGTTCGTCAATCTGTTTAGACAATATAAAGATGTTTTTTCCTAGACATACGAGGATCTGAAAACATACGACACTAGCATCATTAAGCATGTTGTCCCCATCAAAGCCGGCATCAAGCCGTATCAGCAACCTTTAAGGAAAATGCATCCAAAATTGGAACCGCTAATTCAGAGTGAAGGAAGAAATTATTGGATGCTAGAATCATTTTTAAGGCCAGACACTCGAAGTGGGTATCAAATCTAGTACCAGTGAGAAAAAAATCTGGAGAAATCAGATTATGCGTGGATTTCAGAAATCTAAACCGCGCTTCCAACAAAGATAACTATCCTGTGCCACCCATGGAGCAATTGCTGCAAATGGTCTCACGTTCTGAACTGTTTTCATTATTAGACGGTTTCTTTGGCTACAATCAAGTATTAGTAGCCAAAGAAGACAGATTGAAGACCACGTTCAGGACCAAATGGGGAACCTTTGCCTATAGGAGAATGCCCTTTGGGCTTATAAATGTTGGAGCAACGTTTAAGAGGGCTGTGGACATAGCTTTCCGCGGATTGATTGGCCGAAGTGTTGTAGTATACCTTGATGATATTACAATATTCTCGAAGAGAAGAGAAGAGCACGCGTTTCACTTAAGGCAAATTTTCGAACGCTGTCGGAAATATGGCATCTCACTCAATCCTAAGAAGTGTGTGTTCGCTGTCACGGAGGGCAAGTTGTTGGGTCACATAGTTTCGAAGAAAGGAATCTCTATAGATCCGGAAAGAATTAAGGCTATTGAACAAATCCCCTTGCCCCATAATAAAAAGGGGATGCAATCATTTATGGGAACGATAAACTTTGTGTGAAGATTTGTGCCTGATTTTGCTCAGATTGTCAAGCCGTTGCAGCAGATGTTAAAGCAAAATGCACTATTCAAGTGGACTAAAATTGAGAAGAACGCATTCAGCAAAATCAAAACTGCTGTTGCACACACACCCTCCCTGAAAAGCCCATATTTTGACAAAGATTTTATCTTGTATACCTTTGCATCCGATGATTCACTAGCAGCTGTGCTCACCCAAAAGGAAGATGGGGGGGATGAATTCCCAATATCCTTTATGAGTACTGGTCTACAGGGGGCTGAATTGAATTACCCAGTTGTTGATAAACAAGCTTACGTTGTATTCAAAGCAGTAAATCAATTCAGGCCTTATATTTTAAAAAGTAGAACCAAGGTGATTGTCCCCTACCCAGCTGTAAGGTCTCTTCTTGTACATAAGGAGTTAGGAGAAAGAAGAGGCAACTAGGTAACAGCTCTTCAAGAGTACGACCTTGAATTCAAGCCAGCATCTATAGTTAAAGGACAAGGGTTGTGCAAACAGATGACTGAAAATGAAAAAAAAGAAGAACACGCCTGGGAAGATGAAGCCGAATTACATGTAATGGAGGTATGTCCTTTGTTTACAGCTCCCGAGTCTTGGTATAGAGACCTTGTGCATTACCTGCAGGTAGGGTTGTTGCCAGAACATTGGATTTCCAAGCAAAGAAGAGCACTGCGTCTTAAATCAGCCTCCTATCAACTTGTTGAAGGAGTATTATTCAGAAAGAATTATGACGGGGTTCTTCTCAGATGCTTAGAAAAGGAATATGCGAAGAAAGAAATGTCAGAATTGCATGACAATCCTGCTGGGGGACATTATTCAAGAGATACTACAGCCCACAAAATCCTCAGGGCAGGTTACTATTGGCCTACGCTCTTCAAAGATGCACACGCACATGTCAGGAAGTGTGATATTTTCCAAAGGTGTAGTGGGAGACAACCTAAAGCAGCAGCACCCCTAAATCCTGTGATGATCACGGAACCATTCGAGCTATGGGGGTTGGATATCATTGGAGAAATAAAACCAAATTCCTCCCTACAACACAAGTACATTCTAACTGTGAACGATTATTTCACTCACTGGGTCGAAGCAGTTCCGCTGCGCAAGATAAATCAAGACGAGGTCATCAGTTTCCTGCAGGACCACATCATGACCAGGTTTGGAGTTCCAGTTTTGTTAGTTTTTTATAGTGCTACGTACTTTTCATCAATTAAATTAACTTCTTTTGCTCATGATAAAGGGATAAAATTGCATTATTCTGCTAATTACTATCCACAAGGAAATGGCCTCGCTGAATCCACTAACAAAAATCTGATTAGGATTTTAAAGAAGACTGTGACAGAAAACCAGAAGAGCTGGCACTCAATGCTACCAAACGCCCTTTGGGCCGATAGAGTCATCCCCAAGTCTACGATAGGAGTGTCACCATATACCCTTGTGTATGGTAAAGAAGCCATTCTTCCCCCCAACATCATGCTACCCTCTTCCATAATAGCTCAAGAGTCCAGAGGGTCGGAGAATGAAGTTTTGAAGATGAGGATATGCAATCTTCTGAAAGCAGAAGAGGCTAGATCTAAAGCCAGGGAATTCTTTAAGCAACGGCAAGAGTTAGTAAAGAGATGGTTTGACAAACATAAATCTGGAACAAAATACTTTGAAGTAGGAGACTTAGTCCTCAAATGGGATCACCCCCATGATGAGAAAGGAAAGCACACTAAATTCCAGCATTTGTGGGTAGGCCCTTTTCAGATTGCAGCAAAGCTTGGCCCTTCTACTTATAAGATGCAAGATCTACAAGGGTGGGAAAAGAACTTACCAGTGAACGGTTTGGTTCTCAAGCCTTATTTTTCCTGAGTTTCTTTGAGTTCTTCTATCTTGTATATAATTAATTTGTTTGGCTGTCTTTTGAGTCATGTTTTTCAGTTTGTTTTAGTTTGTTTTTCTTGATTCCAATAAAGGGAATGAACCCTCAGTTTCATGGAGAACATCAAAATGTTTGGGAATGATAAACATTTTTGGGTCTCAAACTGTGTGTTGCTAAAATAAATTCTTCCAGTTTAGCAGTTTTCTTGAATAAGCTCTATGTGCATTGAAGTCCTGCTTAACCCCTGTGAAATAAACCGGATTCGGAGAGTCTGGAATACTATGTTGAGGCTCCATCCATGTCACACTTAACATGTTCTAAGGAGCGACAGCAGAATACCCATGGAAAGGAACAAGGTGAACAGTATATTAAATATAAATGATCCCATGCCAGGAAACGAATGCCAAAAGGCAAATACGAGTAAAAAAAACTCCTATGAAAGCATCATACATCAAAGCAAATACTGAATCATAAGTACTAAATTGCCGAAAGATCCTCTCCGTTCATGAGCTGAAACATGAAGTACACCGCTCACACAAAAGGACACTATGGGATAGAGGATCCTGAATTAAAATTCAGTAAGAAAGGCATGCAGGAGGACTCATATAAAAAGGGACAAAAGTCCAGAAGCACAAAAAGTGCTAAAGTGGCATGGGAATGAGGAACAAATGAATATTTATGTTTACCATATGCTACAACCCTGTGGTGTCCAAGCTATCTACTACCTGAAGACAAAAGTAATAATGAAACTCATCCTCTGGCCTCAACAGAGTTATCTGAACTTGAAAATCTTGGTTTCCACTCTCCCAAATTGGACTATCATCAATGATTAAAGGTACACACTTCTGTCATTTGAGAAATCCAGATAGCTGGAAGAATTCAATAGATGCATTTATTGTTAAACAATCTGTCACTCAAAGAACAATCGCCCAGAGATCTAGGTTCACCAGGTGATCGCCAGTTGTTGCAGCCGCAACCGTTCTCCCCAAATTTCTTAAATTTTGGGCCCCTCCTCATGATTTAGCGTTGTTCTTAAATCGTAGGATCCTGGAATTTATTGGTCGGGTTTTAATTTCGAATGATTGTGCAAACTGATTTTCAGCCGGTTTCAAGGGTTGCCTGTGTTTGAATTTTGTGATCGATTGCAGGTGTGAGTTTGGTTTACTAGCCAGTGATAAATCGGATCTTTTGTTCTTTGAGTCTGCGGTTTTGGAAGTAAAATTGGTTTTAAACCTTTGCTGATTTTCTGTTTAAAAAAAAAAAGAGCTTCCAAACACTTAATTTTTCTGTTAAATCGGGCGTCACACTATGTTAAATCGGCTGCTTTTGTCCTTTTCCCTTCCGCCGTTGCGGCTCCCAAAGCGGCTTAGCGTCCGAAGCATAAAGTGCTCCGACTGCCGATGCGTGTTGACCCTTTTCATCGTGGACCCGTAGTTTTTCTCTTCCGTCGTTGTGGCTAGGAAAGTCATTTGGCTTCCGATGTGGTTACCCTTCCGATTTTCGATTAGAAATTTTCCCGCCTTTCGGTCACTTGTCCGTAACCTATGTCTCTTCCGCCGTTACGGCTGGGAAAGTCGTTTATCCTCCGATGTCAATATCCTCCGATTGCCGATTTAAAGTCTTCCCGCCTGCGGATTGGTCTACCCTTCCGATGTTGGTATTTTAAGCCGCCGATGAGTTTCCCATTTGCCGCCATTGGTGATGTTTTTCGAGCCTGGATGTGGTCGAGGTAGTGGTGTCGGCGTTGAACAAGTGGTGCACCTGGCCATTTCTTTTGGGTAGGCCGTTTCAGTTGGTATAATGTGTTGCTTTATTTTATAACGCGGTCCCGATGAATGATACACTCTATTGAATCGCAGGTGGACTCAAAGGACGTCTTCAGACTACCGCAGCGCGAAGGCATAGCGAGGCATTTTTGGGAAAGGTTGAACCGTAGCCATCAGGATCGCGAGAAATACAAGCTAAGGAAAAGACAAAATGGATGGCGACAAAGGCATAGACCCAAAAGATATATCCGTTACTAATCAGATCATGAACGCATACAGAAAATAAGATGAGAAGATGAATCGTTTTGAAGGAAGGGAAAAGTCACACGTTTGGGGAAACCGAAACGATATACTGTTTTGTTTAAATACTTGAAAGTTAGAAGTTACAGGGGCTTTTTCCCTGGTAAACTTGTAAACCTTTTGCTTGTAAGAGGAACTATTTCGTTTTACAAATCAGAAAGTGAAAATTTTACCTGTTGGAGAAAGTGCTATGTGGAATGGATCAATGCGTTTAAATGAGCAACGTTGAATTTGAACTATTTCATTTTCAGGTGTGTTTCATTAACTGTGAGAGCATTCTAATTTCCTAAACCTATGTTCTTGTTTGAATGCTTTTCAGTATATTTGTGATGTTTTTTCCACTATGAGTAATGGAGGCTATTTATAGACAATTGGCTATCTGGTTGTTGAAATATCTTTAACTGTTCATGTGTATTGGAAGAACTATCAGCTATCTATAACCTTTCATAATGCATGTACAAAATACATTACTCAGCAATGAATGATATCTTGCTCGCTAGCGATAGGTTAGGTAGTTAGTTTTAATTTCTTGTTGTTTATGTGATTTAGATGCTTGTGAATGCTAAGAAGAGAGGTAAGAACCTGAGCATCACGTTGTGACTGCTCCCTGCATCTTTATCATCTTGCATTTTTAATTAGGCACTTACACCTCATACTTAAGTCAAAAATACAAAAAACTCGGTGGACCGGGCTGTAACCGGTAAAACCCTTTGTTTCGTTACTTGACCTACGGTAGCCGGACCGCAAACCGGACGGATTCCCTACACCAAACAGTCACGGGCTAGTTGGGAACGTTGACTGGGGAGAATCCCTCACTGTTGTTGCCTGAGAATTTCTGGGCCTCAACAGAACCTTAAACCATACTCCTTCAAGTGATGTACTTTGTTTAAACCTATTTAAAATATGTTTGTATTTAAGTTAGGTTGGCCTAGCCTAAGGCGTGGGAGACTATACATGTCTTGACCTAGCATTCCATTTATTTCAATTGTATGTTGCAACTAAGCACTTTGTTATCTCTTTCAACATGCACTTTCACTTGCAACTCTATTATAACTTGTTGATTTTATACAGGTTGATCTTGGCACAAAAACCAATGTTGATCGTTGTAAGAAATAAATAAAAATGCTGACAAAGTCGGTGATACTCTTCGAAACCCCCCAATTTTATCGAGATGATACTTCGTTTACTTGCAAATTTATTATTTTGACAATCATTTTTTAGTCCACCCAACCGTATCGACGACAAAACCTTAGTCATGCCAATGGAATTTGAAACCCGGTTCCTTTTATCCTGACGTCGAGGCATGCGACCATTTCGGCAGAAAAATCTGAGATGTTCTGAAAACTTGGCACTCTTTAACATCGACAATGTATGCCAAGATCCTCCGGCCGATTTGGAGGAAACTCACGAGTTACTTCCGACGGTGTCGGTATATCTAGTTGATTTACGCCGAAACAATAAGCGCAAAAACATTCCTTTGATCGATTGGCGACATTGTCCAAGATCCTCCAACCGTTTTGGCAAAAATATTCCTTTGATCCATCGATGAAACTGGCCAAGATCCTTTGTCCATTTCAGTGAAAAATTTCCTTTGATCCATCGATGACACTGGCCAAGATCCTCCGACTGTTTCATAGAAAACTTATGAGTTACTTTTGACGTGTCGACGACAATGGCCAAGTTACTCTGATTTTTTGGAGGTAAGAGGTAAGTTTACTTAGCCAAAAAATTTCAACTACTCAAACCTTTGGAAAATAAACTAAGTGTGCAGGATGTACTTAAACTTTGGAGGAGATGGAAAGAAAATGAGACTCCACCTTTAGGTTGAATTATACTAGTATTTAAAGTTGTTAAAAAGAGGTTAAGTAATACTCGACTTGGAAACCATGATGTGGTTTCTACCTGAAATGTCAATCCTCTTGAATAAATTAGTACTGGTGTAAAATAGCCATGTATAGATCCGACTTAAAATATTTTGTTGGGTATAATAAGGATTCGATCCCACGATTATAGGAGTGTGTGGAAAATTACAACAACTGTTTCTCTTTACAATGTTTACATATGTTGATTGATCCCCATTTCGATAATAGATATGATAATTAAAATTATCATTCAGTTCTGTCGAATGTCTTTCAGTTGTTTTATTATCATGTATTTCTAAGGGAAGTTAAAGGATTCCCAAAACATTATTTTGTATTGTAAACTTTAAGGGATTCGATCCCATGACTGGTGATGCGATCCTATATAATATATCAAGGTTAATATAACAAACCCTTACTTCTACTACATAGTAATGATTTATAAACATAATACATAATTAAGGATCTTCAGTCCATGAATTTTTTCTTCGTGAATCTATAAAATTTCCAGATATCTAGGATACCTGTAGTTAGAATAATTTTGTTTGTAATCACAGTTTGTTACGCTGTTGTCTAGGTCATTCATTTGAAAAGAAGGAGAGATCTATACAATCTAGCCATAGTATCTCCTATACTTATACTAATTACTACAAATCTAAATAATAGTAGATTAAAATATGAACCTGTAAATTCATTTAGAAAATTTGGATGAATACTAGGTACATAGATTCCATTCACTTGTTTGGAAAATGCATATCTAGACATCATATATTCGGTCGACATTTTAATTCCGAAATTACATATTAAGGAGATATTTAGGGAAATAATGCATATAAGAATTCTACAGTCGAATACATAATTATACAGTACTAATTAGAGATAAATGATTTCAATCCATTAGGTATAGAATACAAGCATAACAACCATAAAAAAATAGAACAATTTAGAGTTTAACTACTACAAATCTACAAAATTATAATCTACAGCATTAAAATGTACAGTAGAAACCTGACACCAATGATTTGAGAGTGGAGATGATGCTCCTCCCAACCTACTCCCAACCACAAGAGAAAAATATCAATGCACCATCTATTGCATTACACAGATATTTAATCCTCGTCCAATGCTAGACTCCTGCCGCTCATGGACATACTAATTTATAGTATTCTTCCTAGGACTTGGTCATTTATGATCCTCCTTCTCTTTAGCACTGAACTAGGAGATGTGACCTGATTTTAGGGGATGATGCCTCTTGCATCCTTAGTTCTCACTCAGTGGTTTTTGCCACTTGTATTTTTCCTATTGTGGGTCAGCAAACACTCTTCAATAGCTATATCCACTCTTGTCCCCCCCTTCAACATATTTTATTAAATAAAATTGTTTTGATTACAAATTGTTTTATTCTTGACATTTCTGTCAAAAATAATTAAAGAATAATAAAATTATAATAAAGTATTTTGAGCAGAATTAATAATAATAATTAATTTTGGGGGTGTTACATACACCTTCCCTTAAAATATAACACCGTCCTCGTTGTTATAATTTTTTTTTATTCTTCCATTGCATCTTCTTGGAATAATTATGGATATGCCTACTACATATTACTTTCCAGCTCCCAAGTAGCTTCTTCTGGAGTAGGGTGCTTCCATTGCACCTTGACTTGTCTGATGGTATGGTTCCGGAGTAAAGGTTCTCTCCTGTTGAGAATGTGCTTCATTTGCACTTGGAACTCTCCTTCAGGTTCCACCTGGATTACATTCCAATCAATCACATGAGAATTATCATGAATATATTTTTTCAATATTGAAACATGAAATACATTATGAACTTTGATATTTGGTGGTAGGGTTAATTGGTACGTGACCGACTCTACTTTGGCTAAAATTTCAAATATCCCGCAATA
This sequence comes from Pseudotsuga menziesii, assembly GCA_001517045.1. Classification (NCBI taxonomy): domain Eukaryota; kingdom Viridiplantae; phylum Streptophyta; class Pinopsida; order Pinales; family Pinaceae; genus Pseudotsuga; species Pseudotsuga menziesii. The sequence continues at coordinate 386,721 of LPNX011131988.1, read as the reverse complement.
CCTGGGCGCCCATTTTGAATACTTTCCCAATCTTAAAGATATTTTCTTGGGATTTACCTTTATATATACATGATCACCCACTTGGAACTCTCTAGGATTTCTTTTTAGATCAACATAGCTCTTCTTCCTATCTTGGGTAGCTTTCGAATTCAGTTATACCTATTTCATGGTTAGCTCCATTTCCTTTAATAAATCAGGTCCTAACATTAATATATCGACAAGGTTTCTCTATGAGATTGGAGTATTACACTTATGCCCATATAATATTTCGAATGGACTCAAACTTTCAGAAACTTGGAAATTATTATTATAATAAAATTTAACTAAGTGTAGGTAGTCTTCCCAGTTACCTAGTTTGTCCATAACATACATTCTTAGCATGTACTCTAGAACATGGTTTACTCTTTCAGTCTGTCCATCCATTTCTGAATGATATGCGGTACTAAACTTCAACTCGGTACCCAAATCGTTAAATAAGGCTTTCCAAAAGTTACCTGTAAATTTTAGATCTCTATCCGAGATGATCACTTTTGGTATACCATGTAATCTAAAAAATTTCCTTCATGAAAATATCTGCAATGTTAACAGCCTTATATGTATATTTAATAGGAATAAAATGTGCAGACTTGCTTAATTTTTCCATGACAACCATGATGGAATCATGTTGTCTAAAATTCTTGGGCAGTCCAGTGTTAAAATCCATACGGATGGTCTCCCATTTCCATTTTGGAATGGATAGTGGCTGCAACAATCTTGCAGGATGTTGATGCTCTGCTTTAACTTGCTAACATTCAAGGCAACGAGATAAGTATTCAACCACCTCCTTCTTCATATTTAGCCAAAATAAATTTTCCTGATCATAGTAATTCATTTTTTGATAACCCGTATGCCCTGAATATGGTGTTTTGTGAAATTCATTCATGATTGTAAGTTTAATTTCTAATATGTTTAGAATGTACGACCTATTTTTTGTACATCAATAGTCCTTGTTGGTTTAGGTTGAAATCTGTCTTTACTTGATTTTTTTCATTTTTAGCAGTCTTTTCCTTTAATAATAGATATTCTTTATCAGAATTTCTAGTGGTTAGCATCTGATTTTCCAAAACAGATTCATAGTTGCTGCTTGGAAACAGAAAAATTGTGTGACGACTTAGAGCATCTTCCACTTTATTTTATTTTCCTTTAATATTTTTTATTTCAAAGTCATACTCGCTTAAAAAGGACAACCATTTGAGCTTGTCTTGTGTTCAAATTTTGTTGATCAAATAAATATTTAAGGCTTATGTTGTCTGACATAACTAAAAAATTATTCCAATTAAGTAATGTCGCCACATTTTTAAGGCGTGAATTATAGCAGCAAGTACTAAATCATGTGTCGCATAATTTTTCTCACGATCTTTTAGTTTTCTCGATTCATAAGCCATAACATAATTGTCTTGTAATAAGACTCCACCTAACCCTTCATTTCAAGCATCGGTACATATGACAAAAACCTTGAATGGATCATCAATATTTAAGATTGGGGTGGTAGTTAATAAATGTTTTAGTTTGTTAAAAATTTCTGTGCATTTTTTGGTCCACTCGAACTTTTTAACTTTCTTTTGTAAGGAGGTTATGGGGTAGGAAATCTTAGAGAAGCCTTCAATGAACTTCTGGTAGTATCTGGTGATCCCCATGAAAGATCTGATATCAGGTACATTCCTAGGAGCCGATCATTCCGTAATGGATTTTACCTTATCTCGGTTGACTGAGATTCCATCCTTGGACACTACGTGTCCAAGGTACTGAATATTATCTTTAAAGAAGTCACACTTACTAAATTTTGCGTAAAGTTGTTGTTCTCTTATTACTTGCAAAACTAATTTTAAATGTTCTTTATGCTCTTGGTCATATTTAGAATAGATTAGTATGTCGTCAATGAAGACAACCACAAACTTATCTAGGTAGTTGCTTAATATGTTGTTCATTAAACACATGAACACAATCGGTGTGTCTATGAACCCAAAAGGCATTACGATAAAATCATAGTGACTGTAACGGGTTCTAAATGTTGTTTTACATATGTCTTCATATTTTATTCACAGTGGATGATAACCCAACCTTAAGTCTATGTTCAAAAATATAGTTGATCCATGGAATTGATCGAACAAATCATCTATCCAGGGAAGTGGGTATCGTTTCTTAATAGTCATTTTATTTAATTATCGATAATCTATGCATAAACTTAGTGTTCCGTCCTCCTTTTTCACAAACAAAACCGGTGCTCCCCAGGCAGATACACTTGGTCGAATGTACTTTTTATTGACTAGTTCTTGTATTTGTGATTTTAGATCTGTGATTTCTATTATGTTCATTCAATAGGGATCTTTCGATGCTGTTACCACTCCAGGTATTAGATCGATTGTGAATTCTATATCTCTTTTTAGAGGAAGTCCGAAGACTTCCTCTAGAAATATATCTTCGAAATCCTTTAAAACCAATATGTCTTCCAATTTAGGTTTCATATCATTTTATTTATCATTCATTATATAAATTGTGAATAATTTACACCCTTTTCTTACTGACCTCTTCATTTGCAAAGCAGGGATTTCTCTGATGGTTACCTTCCTAGGAATTCCTTTCACCTTTATACTATTTCCAATATTATCTATACATGTAAATGTTTTATCAAAACAGTTTAGCAAAACTTTATGCTCTTCTATCCAATATATTCCTATTAATAAATCATATGATCCTAAAGGAAATAAATTTACATTCACATGCATAAAGAATTCATTCAGCATTATCTCACAATTTCTAACAATACTAGTAACCTTTCGTTTTATACTCGTGGCTAACTAAACTATCCAAGACTTATCAAACTTTTCAAGTTATAATTTGTATAAATCAAATATTCTAGGTGAAATATAACTCAGGCTTGCGCTTGGATCAATTAAGACAGAGATAGGTTGATTGTTTATCATACCTTCAATTTCGACCATAAAGGTCTGGTGTTCTTCTTGGCAATTTTCTAGTGCAGCGCAGATTATGGGCATGCTCTATGCCATGTCTTCAATAGTGACTGCTTCTTGTAAAGAATACACATTAAAATGATTTTTCCTCACTTTGCAGTCTTTAAAGTAGTGGGGTCCTCCACACTCCCAACATTTTGCAGGTTCTGCTGAGTTTTTATTAGGAACATTTGAAGGTTCTTTTACAACATATTTTTGGGGTTTAAAATTTTTATAATTGTTTCCCTGGTACCCCCTGTAGTTATTCCCTGAATTATTATGATATTTATTTTGTTTCTTTTTAGGATCATAATTATTGGGACTTTTATTCTTCCAAGCAGGCATATTTTCTCTTTATTTTTATTCCGGTCATAACAGAAGTTCTCCTTCCTCATTACTTCCTCTAGCGTCTTTGAATTGTCATATTTAATCCGTTCTATAAACATGAGGGGAAAACAACTGAGGAACCATTGTATTTTTGGCTTCTCATCAATTATGTAGGGGACATAGAGAAGTAAGCTTAATAACTGTAAGTCCTTCATTGTCATGGCCCCTAGTCTTAGTTCATAAAAATCCTTAGCTTTTTCTTCATAATATTGTTCAGATAAATATTTTCTTTTAAATAGTTTCTTAAAAAATTTCCAGGTTACATACCTTTATTTTATACCCTTAACTTTCTTTATGTCTTTCCACCATATGTCTGCCTTTCTGGTCATATTATAGATGGCCATTTTTTCCTTTAACTCATTTGAGTAATTATATATTTGGAAGTACTTCTTCATTCCAGACAACAAGGCTTCTACCTCTTCTCCCTTCTCAATTTCCCCAATAAACATGGGTGGCTTAATTTTTTGAATTCCCCAGATATTTCCTCATAGGGTTTGTACTTTTTCTTATTTTTATTATCGTCACTACTTTCACTTGACTCTTGTGATTTTTTGTGGTGTTTAACCGACGCTTCACTTGAAGTGTTAGGGCTATGGCTGGAAAATTCTAGCTTTCTACCCTTACATTTATTGTATAGGGCATTTTTAGGAAGTTCCTGTTCATAATCTTTATTTTTATCTCTTCCTTCATTATGGATTTTTGCTAATAGGATAGTGTTCAGTTATTCTTGAGCGATCAGAACTCGCTCGTTATATTCCTTAACCTTTCTTAATTCAGATCTTAGTTCGTTCACAATCCGTTTTAATTCAGATTTATTGTCCCAACTTTCATTTAAATCTACCCATAAATCTCCATCCCTTATGTTACCCTATTCATTATTTAAAGGTTGTTCCGCACGAAATTCCTCTTCTATAGACATTCCCATATCTGCCATATTTCTTACAAAATATATTTGTATTTCTCTTTGTTGTGTGTAAGAGAAATTTCCAAAGAAAAATAAACAAGTTTTAGTTTACTATTTTTCTATAGTAGTTTTGTGTTGAGCCTATTCAGGCCTAGTGCTAAAACCGTGCTCTGATACCATTATGTAACACACATAAAATCGTACATAAAAAAATTTACATGTGTTATTTTCAAATTTATTTTAGGAGCATTCTATGTTAAATTCACTATTGATTCTAATTTATAAATTCTTGTTGCTTACAACAAGATTTGTTGATGATTATGATGGCTAGTTCCTTCTGGAACCTTCAACCATACTCCTTCAGGTGATGTACTTTTTTTAAACATGTTTAAAAGATGTTTGTCTTTAAGTTAAGCTGGCCTAGCCTAAGGCTACATGTCTTGACCCAACCTACCATTCATTTCAATTGTATGTTGCAACTAAGCACTTTATTATCTGTTTCAACATGCACTTTCACTTGCAAGTTTATTATAACTCGTTGATTCTTATACAGGTTAATCTTTATGTGAAAACCAATGCTGATCGCTGCAAGAAATAAATAGAAATGCCGACATTGTCGACAATACTCTTGGAAACCCCTTGATTATATAAGGATGCTACTTTGTTTACTTGCGACTTGATTATTTCTACGATCATTTTTTAGTCCACCCAACTGTATCGGCGAAGAAACCTCAGTTAGGTTGATGGCATCAACAACCCACTTCCTTTTCTTCTAGAGTCGGTGCATGTGACAGTTTCGGTAGAAAAATATGAGATGTTCTGAAAGATACACACTCTTTATCATCAGCAACGTATTCCAATATTCTACGAACAATTCTAAGGAAACTCATGAGTTACTTGTGATGGTGTCAGTAGATCAAGTTCAGTTCTGTCGAAACAATAAGCATGAAAACCTTCCTTTGATGCATCGGAGACACTGGCCAAGATCCTCCGACCATTTCGGTGAAAACTTTCCTTTGATCCATCGGCGACACTGGTGAAGATCCTCTCACCATTTCGATGAAAAATTGTGAGTTACTTTCGATGTGTCAGTGACAATGGCCAAGTTACTCCGATTTGTCGGAGGTAAAAGGTAAGTTTACTTAGCAAAAAAATTTCAACTGCTCAAACCTTTGGAAAATAAACTAAGTGTGTAGGATGTAATTACACTTCAGAGGAGATGGAAAGAAAGTGAGACTTCGCCTTTGGGTTAAATTATACTCAGTATTTAAATTTGTTAAAAATAGGTTAATTAAGACTCAACTTGGAAACCACAATGTGCTTTCTGCCTGAAATGACGATTCTCTTTAATAAATGATTACTGGTGTAAAATAGTTGTGTATAGATCGGACTTAAAATATTTTGGTGGGTATAATAAGGATTCCATCCCACAATTATAGGAGTGTGTGGAAAATTACAACAACTGTTTCTTTTTACAATGTTTAGCTATGTTGATTGATCCCCATTTTGATCATAGATCAGATAATTAAAATTATCGTTCAGTTCTGTTGAATGTCTTTCAGTTGTTTTATTATTAGTACCTGCTAAGGGAAGTTAAAGGATTCCCATACCATTATTTTGTATTGTAAACGTTAAGGGATTTGATCCCATGAATGGTGATGCGATCATGTATAATATATCAAGGTGAATATAAAAAACCCTCAGGTCTGCTACATAGTAATGATTTATAAACATCATACATAATTAAGGATCTTTGATCCGTGAATTTATTCTTCGTCAATCTGTAAAATTTCGAGATATCTAGGATACCTGTAGTTATAAGAATTATTTTTGTTAAGTTTGTGGATCTTCCTCCACAGATTTTCAGAAAACGTAAGGTGGAACAACTCTCCTCCTTAGGGCGCATCTTTCTGTCGAAGCAGAATCCAATTCTAAGGTTTTTCAGTTTTGGACTTGTCACTGTTGTCGGAAATTAGGGATTTTCACAGAAGAAGAATTTTTCAGTGAGCCCAGGCCTAGATTGATCTCCTCCCCAAAATCGAAGTTAGGGACAAAATTCAAAGCATTTGGGTGGACAGAACTCTGGAAAAGCAAAACCCTAGTTTGCTCCTGAACCAACTCTGCAGGATTTCAGCTCAGGTTTCAGATCTGACATCTTGACCTGGTAAGATCTAAGATCTCTTGTATTTCCATTTGAGATTCTCATTTTTTAAAAATGTCTCATCATACCAAGCTTGATTAAAAACTTGAGGGAGCTGATAACTTACGAGCCTGGAAGTATAGGATCTCCCTGGTCCTGGAAGAGAATGAACTAGACTCCTACATTCATGAGGAGGTTCCAGTTCTAGAGGGAGATGAGGAAAAAGCCTTACATAAAAATAATATGGTTATGGCAAAGAGGATCATTGTTGATTCTATCAAGGATCACCTTATCCCACAGGTGTCCTCTCTCCAAACACCTAAAGCTATGTTTGATGCCCTAACCAAATTGTTTGAAGGGAAGAACATAAACTGGAAAATGAATCTGAGGAATCAACTGAAGAATGTGAAGATTCAGAATGTAGAGACTATCCAATCCTACTTCACAAGGGTTTCTCAGATCAAGGAACAATTAGAAGCTGTTGATGAAGAAGTGGAAAATGCAGAGATTGTGATTACTACCTTGAATGGCCTTCCTAGGTCATGGGATTCCTTCATCCAAGGATATGTGCTAGAAAGAAGCTAGTCAAGTTCAGCAGACTATGGGAAGAATGCTCTCAAGAAGAATCTCAGATAGCAACTCGAGAAGAGAAAATGGGAAATGAAGACCAAGCTCTTACAGTTCACTCCAAGAGAGGTAGAAGAAAAAGTCATCATTTCAAAGGTAAGAATCCTCATCATAGAGATAACAATAGAAAGGACCCATCTAGATTAAGATGTTATACATGTGATGAAATAGGACACTTTTCAAAAGAATGTCTTAAGAACAAGGTCCACTCTCATAAAAGGAAGGGGAACAAAAGAAGACATCATGCTCATGCTGCAGAGGATGATGAACCATCCAAGAAGAGATCCAGATATGAAAGTGAAGATTATTCAAGCGAGGATGAATATGTTTTGATCTCTGCTCTCACAGGTAACATTACTCATGGTAGTGATGATTGGCTTATAGAAAGTGGAGCTTCCAAACGTATGACTGGATTCAAGGAATCCTTTGTGAGACTGTCAGAACATGAATCACCTCACAAGGTGAAGCTAGGAGATGACTACCAATATCCAATAAAAGGTAGTGGGGAATCTTCATACAAACTAGACTCTGGTAAGTCTCTAACAATGAAAGAAGTATTTTTTGTGCCAGGACTCAAGAAGAACCTTCTTTCCATATCAAAATTAGATGCAAAAGGAATGAGAGTTGCATTCATAAATGGTCAAGTCATCATGTGGCCAAAAGGAAAGACTATCGATGATGCGGTAGTAATCGGAGAACAAGAAGGAGGATTATACAAATTGAAGGGCCATCCAAAAAAAGCCTTGGTCCATGACACAGTAGAGGCAAGTGAACTTTGGCATAGAAGGCTTGCACATGTACATTACAGAGCACTACCTATTGCAAGCAAAGTTGTTGAAGGTCTTCCAGAATTCCAAGAAAAACATGATGGGGTCTGCAAAGGATGTGTGAGAGGAAAGAATACAAAGAAGAAATTTCCCAGCAGCGAAAGCAAAGCCAAAGACATACTAGAAATCATCCACTCCAATGTATGCGGTCCGATGTCATCAAACTCACTAAGAGGGTATGCATACTATGTTTCTTTTATTGATGATTTTTCTAGGAAGACATGGGTTACCTTCATGAAGAACAAAGACGAAGTATTCAGCAAATTCAAAGAATTCAAAGACTTGATCGAGAACCACACTGAAAAGAAGATCAAGACTTTTCAATCAGATAATGGCGGAGAATTGACTTCGAATGAATTCAAAGAGCTATGCAAATAATTAGGGATTAAGAGGGAGTTGTCCACTCCTTATAATCCACAACAGAATGGGATTGTGGAACGGAAGAATAGAACTATCATGGAAGCTACAAGAGCAATGCTTAATGATCAAGATCTTCCTATGCATCTTTGGGCAGAAGCTTCTAGAACAACGGTGTATGTACAGAACCGTACTCCACATAGAGTACTCGAGAACAAGACTCCTGAAGAAGTCTTCTCCGGCAAGAAACTAGAAGTCAGCCATCTCAGAATATTCGGTTGTCCTGTGTACATACACATCCCAAAGGAGAAGAGAACAAAATTAGATCCTTCAGGAAAGAAGGGTATATTTTTGGGATACTCTGAAAACTTGAAGGCTTACAGAATATATTTTCCAGGGTACAAGAAGATTGACATCAACAGGGATGTGACATTTGATGAAGACACAGCTTACAACAAATCCAGAAAAATACCTGCTGAAGAACCTGAAGAAGCAGAAGCAGAAGCTCCCAGAATTCATGATACAACCATGAATGAAGAAGATCAAGAAGAATATCGAGATTTCGAAGAACCACAAAGACCTGTAGATCCACCCCTAGAGAGAAATCCTCATAAGAGGAAACCTGCTTAGGTACATGAACTTATCCAAGGTGCGGAAAGATATGGGGCTCCAGAAGAGAATCACAGAGAAAGAAAGAGGACCAGATCCTGTTCCGGGTATGTAGCTTTACTATGTGATTTCATTGATAAAGAACCTACCAGTTATGAAGAAGCAGCAGAATGAAAAGAATGGAAGGATGCTATGACTGAAGAATATCAATCGATCATGAAGAATGATGTTTGGAATGTTGTCCCAAGACCAGAAGGGAAGTCAGTTGTAACTTCCAAATGGATCTACAAGATCAAGCATGTTGCAGACGGTAGCATTGAAAAGTATAAAGCAAGATTTGTAGCTCGAGGTTTCTCTCAGAAAGAAGGAATAGACTATGAAGAAACCTTTGCACCTATAGCCAGATACACTTCCATTAGATCAGTACTTGCTCTGGCTGCAGTGATGAAATGGAAGATACACCAGATGGATGTCAAGACTGCTTTCTTGAATGGTGTAGTGGAAGAGGAAGTGTATGTAGAACAACCACTCGGTTTTGAGACACATGACAGGGATTCTCATGTGTGCAGATTGAAGAAAGCCCTGTATGGTTTGAAACAGGCACCCAGGACCTGGTACGGCAGAATTGATAGCTTTCTATCCATTTTGGGCTTTACCAAGAGTAAAGCAGATTCCAACCTTTACTACAAGGTTGAGGATGGCAACCCAGTGATTCTTCTACTGTATGTAGATGATCTATTTCTGACAGGTACGGATGGGTTGATTGTTGATACAAAGAGAAAGCTTGCTGCAGAGTTCGAAATGAAGGACTTGGGGATGATGCATTACTTTCTAGGTATGGAGGTGTGGAAGAGTACAGATGGAATATTCCTTGGACAAGGGAAGTATACAGTAGAGATCTTGAAGAGGTTTGGGATGATGGACTGCAAGGCTATGGCCACACCTATGGCATCGAACCTGAAGCTATTGAGTGATGCTTCATCAGATTCAGTTGATGCTACAATGTATCATCAGATGATTGGATCATTAATGTACCTGACGAACACAAGACCAAACATTTGCTTTGTCATGAACACCTTGAGAAATTTCTTGACAAATCCGAGAAATGTTCACTTGATTGCTGCAAAGCATATTCTAAGATACCTGAAGGGTACAGTTGATTATGGGCTCAAGTATGATGCGAATCAGAATATTAACCTGGAGGGTTATGTTGATTCAGATTGGGCAGGCAGTGCCATCGATAGGAAGAGCACTTTAGGGTGTTGCTTCAGTATGGGATCAGGTGTGATCTCTTGGTTTAGCAGGAAGCAATCTTGTGTGGCACTGAGTACAACTGAAGCAGAGTATGTCGCAGCTTGTTCAGCTAGTTGTGAGGCAGTATGGTTGCGGAAGCTACTGTCTGATATATTTGATCTCTAGTTGGATGCTACTTGTATACATTGTGACAACCAGAGTTGCGTGAAATTGTCAAAGAATCCAGTGTTCCATGACAAGTCGAAGCATGTCGAGATCAAGTACCACTATATCAAGGATATGGTGCAGAGAGGAGCAGTGAAGCTCCAGTGTGTTGCGACAGAGGAATAGATAGCTGATGTGTTTATGAAGCCATTGGCTAGGGTGAAGTTCGAGTACTTCAGGGAGAAGCTTGGTGTTCTCCAAATCGAGGTCTCCTCCAAGGGAAAGTGATGAGTCCCAGAGCCATTCTGACATGGTGAGAGGATTGGTTCATTCCATGGTCAGATATAAGGGATGAGCCATTCTGTCATGGTGAGAGGATTGATTCCTTCCATGATAGATATGAGTGTTGAGATCAGTAGTCATTCTGATGAGTAGGTCAGATGTAAGGGCTGAGCCATTTTGTCATGGTGAGAGGATTGCTTCCTTCCATGTTAGATATGAGTGCTGGCCATTCTGTCGAGCAGGACAGATGTAAGGGAAATTGTCATTCTTTGAATGGAGCTGCCTGGTGAGGTACCAGGAACACTCAGTCTAGGAATGAGTAGCCATTCTGATGTGATAGAGGGATGTGTTCCCACTTGATCAAATGTAAGGGCTGAACCATTCTATCATGGCTAAAGGATTAATTTCCTTCCATGTCATATGTGAGTGTTGGCCATTCCGACAAGAAGGTCGGATGTAAGGGCAACTGCCATTCTCTAGGAGAATGGAGGCACCTGGTCAGTTACCAGGTAGCTCAGTTGAGGAGGACTGGGGGCCATTCTGATATGACTGTAGGATTGGTTCCTACAAGATCAGATGTGAGTGCAATCCCTTCCATCACTGTGAGCAGGATGTGTTCCCTCCTGGATGGATGTAAGTGCAGAGCCCTTCCATCACTGTGAGCAAGATGTGTTCCCGCCTGGATGGATGTAAGTGCAGAGCCCTTCCATCACTGTGAGCAGGATGTGTTCCCGCCTGGATGGATGTAAGTGCATATCCTTTTCATCACTGTGAGCAGGATGTGTTCTCGCCTGGATGAATGTAAGTGCAGAAATCTTTCATCATTGTGAGCAGGATGTGTTCCAGCCTGGATGAGAGTCTTTCATCATTGTGAGCAGGATGTGTTCCAGCCTGGATGAAAGTGGGAAAATATTCCATCATCGTGAGCAGGATGTGTTCCAGCCTGGATGGAAGTACATAAATCTTCCATCATTGTGAGTAGGATGTGTTCCAGCCTGGATGGAAGTGCAGAAATATTTCATCATTGTGAGCAGGATGTGTTCCAGCCTGGATGAGAGTCTTTCATCATGCATGATGTGTTCCAGCCTAGATGAAAGTGGGAAAATATTCCATCATTGTGATCAGGATGTGTTTGAAGACTCAAAAGACTTGAGATGCAGATGACGAGATACAGAGAAGAAGACCAGTGCTGAAAATTGTGTCGAAAGAATACCTTCCTAGTTAAGAGGGAGTGTTGATGTATTTGTAACTTCAGAATGTATTCATCTATGTATCTTATGTATTGTAACCTGATGTTTATTCTGGGATGTATCTATTATGTATTTGAGTCATATTGGCATGCCCCGATGTTCCGATCGGGAGGATCAATAATGTAAACAAGTCATGTCAAGTCATAGTGGGTAACCCTCTGATTGTATAATGGTTAAAGTCCTCGTAGTTCCGGGGCACTAGGGTTATTAGACTCTCCAAGTAGAGGTCGGCCCTAGTAGGGTTTTATTCATGATGGGATTAGTATAAATAGAGATCTGGGATCTCTATTTAGTACACATCAATCACACACTCAATTGTAGTGCATAGTTGAGGAAGGAGAAGACATTGGCGCTAGACAAGAAGAAGATTACTGCTATTGGGAGATCACTTACTATTTTGGGGCTTTTACTGTTTTGGTGTTGATTCTATCTCTAAGGAAGTTGCGGGGTTTTCTCCTTTATGGTTTCCCCAAGGAAAAACACTGTGTTCATTTTCTCTTGTGTTTGATTGTTGTACTTGTTATTCTCTCAGTTAAAGATCCTAATAATACTAGCTTAATGTTGAAAAACTAACAATCTGGGCATGCATGAATTGCTTTACAATGCATTCCAATTTATTTCATGATGGTAGATAAATCTTGATATGTGTGAGGTAAAATATTTGACGATGGTAACAAAAATTCAGCTATCAAGCTACAACAAATTAAAATAAAAATCTAGTTAATATAATATATAAATAATATTAATGAAAGACAATTCATCTGTATCAACTTGACTTATGAATTAACAATACAATTATTAGAGGAACAAAGATAACCTTTGTCGCGATCATATATATTTGATGGATTATTTTACATACCTTAACATACCTGTGACTGATATGTTTGAAAGACCATTAATAACCTTCAAGTTCATTATCAACAGTATAGCAGAGAGAAGATTTGTGTTGGAGCCTTCATAAAGGGGTTTGTATGCCTTCTGAAGCAGAGGTAAACCATGAACATCATCAAATTCATCAATATTTTCATGATCATCGTCATCATCATTATCCATTCTAACATTAAATGAATCATGGATCAATTTATTTGTACCATCATCTTCAACTACGTTATCGGCATGATCATCTTCAATATGATCATTAACTTGTTCTCTGTTATTCATAGCTCCATGTTCCTCCGGTACTTGTTCTGAAATCACTTCCCCTGGATGATATGTCATAGGATGTATTTCCTTTATAATTACATGAAAACATCAATAGATATAAGTTAATATCAAAAATATTAAAATAATACATACATTTACCAAAGCAATCAATATAAAAAACTTTATAATGAAACACTTAAAAATGGACGGTATCCATTCCCTCCCTCAACGTGTCCATGTTCCCTAAAACTTTTTATGGCTGTTATGATCAATATTCTTCTCCTCTTAAAGCCCCTGCATTGACTACATGGACAATAGCATTTCCCATCACCCTTTCTTTTCACTCCATTCCACAATCTAGCAAGCAGTTGTCGATTTTGTTCATATGGGTCAGGAAAATTGTTATTTGGCATTTTGTCACAAAAGGATTGAATGAAGACTAACGAAGATCTTAAAAAATCAAGCTCCACGCATCACTATTTATGCAAACCGTCTGTCAAAGAATAAAATAATTTCCGCAAATCATCCGTCGAAGAATAAAATTATTTCTGCAAACTGTCCATCGAAGAATAAAATAATTTCCGCAAACCATCCGTCGAAGAATAAAATTATTTCCACAAACCGTCCATCGAAGAATAAAATAATTTCCGCAAACTATCGCTTCTATAGAAAACATGTCGAAATGTTTCTGTAATTTATAGATTTTCAAATTCAACATTCGTCGTATATCTGATGACATGGATGCTAGTTACCATTGTAAAATCATGCGATATAGGAGGAAAATATGACAACATGGATGTGGAAAATACAACAATGAGACGTCGAACATCTGACAATGGGATGTCAAAAATTTGAAAACAAGGCGTCGAAAATCCAAGCTTAAAGATGTTAAAAATATCACTGTTAATTCTATCATTTCAAAAAAAAATCAAATTTCATAATTTGTAAGTGAAATCCGACAACATAATATTTTTCATCAGATGTCATCAGATTTTGGGTTCAAATATTGTTGTCACTCCAATCATCTACGTGGAAGCTTCATCCATGCCTCTATGTTGTTTTATATATGGATTCCACAACGCATTTATACCTGTCTCGTGAAGGGTGTAAAGTAGCTCTTTTCTCCAGTGTAGGGATTCAATTTACCATTTTGCATGCGAAGCTTGGTTTGCAGATCCTTCATGGCATAGTGAGGATACAGTTAAGTGCCATTTTTTATCCTCCCACTGTTACAGATATTTGTATTTGTGATATGCAAAAATGGTTTGATAAACTAGTTTTAATCAATGTAATATGGGTGGAGCTCTACGACTATTTGATAAGGGGTACAAGTAAGACAATTGTGTTGTTGATTTTGGAAATTGAAGCTATTCCTTCATGCCCGGTAGTTATGCAGTTGCTTTGGCTTTTTGGCAACTTATACTCTACACATTCTACCACTATGCTTAAAAATGTGATGGCTATGATAAATCCAACCTGGAAGGTATGCCTCTCTTTAGTTATTTTTCAATGTTAACTAGTTTAAATGCATAATTAATTATTTACTGACTTTCTTTTCTTATTGCTGGTGTTATTAGCTGTGGTTGAGTGGTCACGGAAACCCCACAAATCAACCTTGTCACGGCAATCCCTCTTTCTTGGCTCATTTCATGGTTGTATGGTGAATGTTAAGCTAAGGAAGGTTGGTTCCTCGTCAACAAAATCTCCAGGTTTTTTATTCCAATGGTTCACTGCGTGCGCAGGTTGGTATAGAGTGATTTGATGGGTTATATTAATGTTTTATATTTTAAAAGAAAACAAATTAAGGCTATCAACCTATCTCGTTAACTGTACTCTGGTTTTTTAAAGGTTTTCATTTCTTGGACATAGGTTTTCTTAATAGATATAGAGCCTTGTATGAATACCTTGGCCATTCCTGTTGAATATTTGTTATAGTTGCAATGGATAATACATTAATATTTTAATGGAATGATTCTAGGGTTTGTGTTACAATACTATCTTGTTCTTCAATTGATTATTAATGGTTTGGGGAAGGTTTTTAATTTGAATTAGTCTTTTCTTTATTAAAAAGAAAACTACAAGTTAATGTTACCTATCCAATTTGGCTTTACCGTAATTTTCCAGCTTGGGGTTTTCTGCTTAAATTGTTATTATATACATAGTTGTAAATGAATACTTAAATCGTTATTATATACATAGTTGTAAATGAATACCTAAATCGTTATTATATACATAGTTGTAAATGAATGCTTGATAAACATAATTAATAGTTCCAAAAGTAAATACCTAATGCACTATTTCAATTTATTAGATTCTGGTAGGAAGATCTTATGCCAAAATTAGTCTTCACATAAATTGCACAAGAGAAATAAGAGAAGAATAATTGAAGAACAATATGAAAAATATTTCATTAACTATATTCAATACTACAATGGTGTTACAATAAATAGAATTCCAATCATGTGGATAGGATTCGAATCTACCAACTAAACCTGGCTGACTGACTAACTAGAAGTGTCTAAAATCGCTATCAGAGCTCACTAGTCTAACTCCACATGTCTAATTCAGTTAATAATCAATTAAAACTAGTTAAACCAGTTAAAATGATGAGGTGGGTGAGAAAAGGCGCCTACTTCCATGCAACCATTCAAAACTGGTGCTAACTGAATTGAAATACATCTAATTGAATGTAATTGGGTATTGACTTAGCATAACTACCTACCTACCACAACCAACTGATGGAGGTTGCTTGTGGCACTCAGAGTGGCTCCTAAAATGTAGAGATTGGTCTCAAAGGCACGTCAGCTCATGCATGCACATGCAGTAAGTGGTCGATAACCTCTCTATGTTTTCCCCACACTCTAGCGGTCAGTATCGGTGGACCCAGTGGCATTGGTGGACCCAAAGCTCTGGTTGACCCAATGGAACCAAACTTAGTAAATGAATCCTAAGGAGTGATGATCTAATATACTATAAATGGAAAAGGAGGCAAAAGGAGGATTAATAATAATCCTAACACCCCCCTTTAATCCTAACTTTATATGACCTAGGCCCTAGTAACTAAGACAAAAGGTCACCCATTACAATCTAAAATGCAAAATTTTATTTGTCCATGAAAAATTGAGGGAAAAGGAAAAAACGCATAGGGAAAATCATTCCTAAAAAATGGACATGGAACATAATTTAAATAAATATCTTCACTCCATATTTTTTCGTCACTTGAATAAGCTGGATGTACTGCTTCTTGGTGACAAAATTTGTAGAGTTGTTGTAGATGCCTTGATCATGTATCATATTTTCAATGTTGTGTAAACAAAAGGCATGAGGAGAAGTCCCTTGTAGCTCATCTTCTGGTGATGAAGGAGAATCATGTGAGTTCTCTTTGATGTGACAACATAAAATATCAGATCTGAACATAAAATCAGAGATGGAAAAGAGATCTGTGCAATCATCTCCTAACCAAAGAACATCAATGAAACTGGCATGCACAATTTCTAGTGTAGTTGCATAATGGTAAACCCGATCATGAACCTTTCTCACAAACTGATGTGAAATATTTCTAATTCTGTAATATATCTTATGAGGCTCTGATATATCATAAATTAATTCATATGTAGCAGCAAGAAACCAAGGTATAGTGGATCCAAGAACCGGTTGAGTCACAGTAGGAAAACTAGGTGCAACTAGTCTACATTGACAATTGGGAAAATCTGGTGAGCACAAGGATCTAAAATCCGAACTAATAAAAGTTATATTAGACCCAAATGTTTTTATCAAAAGCCCACTTATATCCAATGATAAGGAAAATGAACCGATGACAGTTTACAAAGACATGATAACAAATTTTACCAATGATACAGTATAGGAAACCATGCAATTGTCTAGTTTACCAATTGAGGAGTTTGGGAGTTGTAGGCCCCTTTTGAGGATCAAATGGACGAGACAGAGGTTTCATAACCTGCATATCAACTTGAAAATCATCTTATAAATCAGAGAAAGAAGAATCTGAATGTATTTTGAAGGATTCAAATGAAGACAAGTGAGAAACTAGTGATAAAAAAACTAGTATTGAGAGGAGATGGCTCTAGGAGACTAATAAGTATTTTTTCAAGGGGAGGAAAATATATTTCTGATTTTGATATATTAGAATGAGAATCAAAATTAGATATATTAGAAACATACTTTATTTTAGCAACCAAATCATGAACATCATTACCTTTGAATTGCTTAGTGTTACAGTGCCCCTAGGAATCAACAGATTTTTCCCTTCTTGCAAAATCTGGCACATCAATGTTGTTTCTTTCCAGCAACTAAGTCATGATGTCCATTTTATTTTTAAAAAAATAATTTTCATTGTGAGAATATTTTTTGCAATAGGTACATTGAAATCTTCCTTTCTTGTTACCCTTCTTCTTGAGATTCGATCCTTCATTAGTAGAGTTAGAACCTTCATCTTCGAAGTCTGGCTTTGTCTATTTCTCCTTCACTTTTAGCTTTCCTTTGGACTTGAGATTCTTGCTTCCAAGAGAAGCAAGCGCATGATCCTTTGAGGTTTTGAGGGTCCTCATTTGAATCTGCTTGATCTTCTCTTGTGTGAGAGAATCTATGAATGCATCGAAGGATGGAATCC
Organism: Pseudotsuga menziesii; assembly: GCA_001517045.1. Lineage (NCBI taxonomy): Eukaryota > Viridiplantae > Streptophyta > Pinopsida > Pinales > Pinaceae > Pseudotsuga > Pseudotsuga menziesii. Next base: position 369,177 of record LPNX011131988.1, on the reverse strand, counting down.
TCCAATTTTGAACTGCAAGCTTAGTAACATAGAATGTTGACACAAAAACTGAGTATTTCAGACCCAGCTTTGACAGAATGGAGAGGATTAACTGATCTTCTTCCTTCGTAATCCCAGAATGCTTGAGAAAAAGTAATAGTGACTTAAACTTGTTGATGAATTCCTCAATGGTTTCAAATTCACTTGGTTTCAATGAGATCAACTCATTATCCAATTGATGTCCTCTAAGATCATCTTGCTTTCCGAAGAGGGATTCAAGTTTGATCCACACTTCATTAGGGTCTGTCAAGCCATCAAGATGAAAAAGAAGTTCAGGAGAGAGAGAGAGAGAGAGAGAGAGAGAGAGAGAGAACAATCCATAATATCCATCCTTCCTGTTATGCCACCTTGCTTTCTCAGCAAGAGCATTAGGCTTGATTTCTAAGGCCATAGTAACTCTGTAGAGACCTCTATTGCGCACTAGTATCTCAATTTTGGCTTCCCATTCATAATAATTGAATGAAGTCAAGGTTACTATCTTAGATATATCCATTCTCTTTTGTTGTGCTGCTAGTGAGAGAACTAAATACCTTCACGAAACTAGAAAAACAATTGTGTTTATCCTGACCAAGCTCTGATACCATATTAGATTCTGGAAGGAAAATCTTGGGCCAAAAATAGTCTTCACATAGATTGCACAATAGAAATAAGAGAAGAATAATTGAAGAACAATATGAGAAATATTCCATTAACTATATTCAGTAATACAATGGTGTTACAATAAATAGAATTCCAATCACATGGATAGGATTTGAATCTACCAACTAAACTTGACTGACCGACTAACTAGAAGTGTCTTATATCATTATCGGAGCTCACTAGTCTAACTCTGCATATCTAGTTCAGTTAATAATCAATTAAAACTAGTTAAAGTAATGAGGTAGGTGAGAAAAGGCGCTTACTCCCATGCAGCCATGAAAAACTAGCGCTAATTGAACTGAAAGACATCTAACTAAATGTAACTGGAGATTGACTTAGCATAACTACCTACCTATCACAACCAACTCATGGAGGTTGCTGATGGCACTCAGAGAGGCTCCTAAAATGTAGGGATTGGTCTCAGAGTCACATCAGTTCATGCATGCACATGCAATAAGTGGAAAATAACCTCTCTATGTGTTCCCCACACTCTAGTGGTTGGTACCAATGGACCTAGTGGCACTGGCGAACCCAACGGCTCTGGTGGACCCAATGGCAACAAACTTAAGTAAATGAATCCTAAGTTAGGCATGATGATCTAATAGACTATAAATGGACAAGGAGACAAAGGGAGGATTAATAATAATCCTAACACAGTTAACAAAATATAAATCTTAGACATTCATTACTTATTGCACATTTGTACATGTTCATCCTTTCCTATGTTTACTCAATGATAAATAACGTAGTGGTTGTAATCAGAGTGTATTAATCAAAATGAGAAATAAGACTTAACCTTTCTCAAAAAACCATAGCACAGATTATTGACCTACTATTTATTAGATACAAATATAGTACGATCGTTATTGAATACTTCTTCAAGATTATTCATCCTTTAATGATGTATGCTTGTCTATAATAAACAAAGTTATTGCAATCAATCATTCAATAATATGTCAGGATTAGGTAAAGATAATATATGAATATATTTAGAAACTAGAAATTGAGAAGCCATGCTCCTCCTGGCCTTAGGAACCTCGAAATTATGTTTCAATGGATACAAGGTTTCCACCTCCTTACCCAGAACCACAATTTTTGTTGTTCACTTCCTCAGTTTATCAAGTCGCCACCAGTCATTCAGTCAAAGTCAGTTACTCACAGAACCTAGCAAACTTCTAGGTGCTCACTAATGGTTCTTATTTCAGATCCTAGCACTCTTCAAGCGTTCTCTGGTAGCTTTGTGCTACTTTTGATAACCTAAATTAGAGCCTATGCTTTTTTAGTGTTCTTTGGCGGCTCTATTCTCGTTTCTCTCATTGTTCTGCATGCATTCCCTCTTTTGCCTAGGGCTTAATAGCTAGTAAATAACTCCTCCTAAGAGTGGCCACTTGTCTTCTTAAAGATAGGTGAGTATTCAGGTACAAACAACATGGTTTCCCAACTTCACTTTCTAAACATTCATAATTTACTTATTAAATAATGTTTTTATAACATCTATCAATTATCACAAAGTAAAACAAAATTACTTTAAATGTTATTAGGTGTAATACAAAGCCATCAACTACAACAAGTATAGAAATTCAAGTAATAAATGTGATAAAAAGTATTCTCACAAATTGAATTTAATGGAGTATAATGGAGTAGGTTAATTTTATAGTAATTTTTTTATTTTGAATTAATAAAAATGAATTTGCTTAAAATATTAAAAGTAATTTAAGTTATTATAGATTATTTTAAATTATATTTTTTTTTATTATGTTTTTCTATTTTAAATTAATCTAAATCAAAATCCAAATTAATCAAAAATTCAAATTTGTTTGATAAGAAAATAATTATCATTTTATTAGATAAGTTATGTATCAATCAATTTGTTATGTAATTATGTAGAGATATGTTAATGTTTATTATAAGATAGAGAAGGATAAAAAAATCAAAGTTGTTATTTTTTAATCATTTTATTTTAAGTTATGTAATAATTTTTTTTATGAAATATTTTTGTCATTTTTTTTTCATTTCATTTAATGGTTAAGAAGTAAAATGTGGTAACCAGATTTTTAAAATTTGTTGATATAAGTCTATTTCTATATATTAACCACCCCTAAACATTTAAAAGAATTATCAACTACCAATTATTTTTTATAATTGTTACCTCAGATAACTCGTAACAATGCATGGATAACTCATAGTTGATGAATGGATAAGCAACAGTCCATGGCACATAACTAAAAGAATGTGAGACAAAAATAAAAAGAATATAAAAAATAATTGAGTTGATAAATGGATAACATGTAGCTAGACATAAGGAATAAGAAATAAAAAATTATTTTCATCTTTCCACAATCTAAGAAAACCATAACACTTATATATAAATATTAAAATATAGTCTATTTTCATTAATTTCATACTTTGAAATCTAAAAAAATTGGAAAGCACTCCCTAATTTAACCCATATTTAACTATAGGTCTAGCTAGTTTGTATGGTATTTGAGAGGTGCACTCTCTTGTAACTTATACTTAGTGATCACTCAAACGAAGGGCACCAAGATACTTAGGAGCTACAAATCAAATATTCGATTGCTTAGGCCTAATTTAATGAGGTAGGTTTGCCGAGGTGTTGGTCAGGAGGTGAGTGTGGGATTAGAGCTTAATCGTTTTCAAGTTCATAACATTGATCTCTCGTCTTTGACATTTAAATGGAAACAAATCAATTTTAATTTATTGTGTTCTTTTGTATATTAGATTTTAAATCTTTCTATTGATATAGCTCTTGGATGACTATATAATTGTTTTGGATGATTATATAATTGTTTAGTGTTTTTATAATGTCATAGGGTGTATTTGAAAATATGTTTTATTTTATGAATTTTAGTATAATGTTTAGAGTGCTTTTCAGGGAGTGACTTAAACTCTAGATTCATTTTTTCTGCAAAAATTCTGACCAACATCTAGTAAGAATTGTTGAAATTGCAGTTTTAGTTTGTTGAAATTGTATAATCGAGGTGCTCCAGGGGTTGGGGTTACAATTTCAACAACCAAAATGGTAATTTCCGCAAAAATTCACTTTCTAAATTCCAACAAATTTTGCCAACAAAAATGGTCTAAGTTTAGCTCACTCTGCTTTTCAAGGTTGTGAAGCATGTTTATCATATTTTCAGGATTATGCAGATATTAATTCTTGACTATCTACCTTTTATTTGATGCTATAAACACATGAATATATTTTTACTTCTGCTTAAATAGGAAAAAATCATTTCATGTTATAAACACATGCATATACATAAATATATTTCATGTTATAAACACATGGATACACATGAATATATTTTTATGAAATTTTATTTCATATTATAAAGACATGGATATATTTTTATTTCTGTTTAAATAAAAAATAAGTATAAAAAATAAAAATAAAAAGCACCCCATAACCAAAGCCAATGGAATCATCTATGAATATTGAAACACAGGCTTTCAAAATAATACACAGGACTGTTCCAAAATAAATATCAATTAGTTGGTTGGTTAGCTCCAGTTAACCAGTCAATTTTAAACCAAAGGTCAAGGATTCAATTCCTGAACCTGAACCTATAGTTGGTTGGTTAGCTACAGTTAACCAGTCAATTTTAAACCAAAGGTCAAGGATTCAATTCCTGCCTGAACCTAAACCTATTGGGATAGAATTCTCCATCAAGGTCAAGTGTTCAATTCCTGAGCCGGTCAAGGTTTCAATTCCTGAACCTGAACCTCCTGGGATAGAATTCTCCATCAAGGTCAAGGGTTCAACTCCTGAGCCTGTTGAGATGGCTTCTCCGTCGGGTAAATTATTCCTTGCTGTTAGTGATGCCACAGAGTGCCTTCGGGTGGCCCCCTGGATCTCTTTGTCTAAAAAAAAAGGACTGTTCAAAACAAAAATAAAAAATCACTTGGACGAATATTATTAAGCGGGATTGATCGGAGGACAGGATTCTCCCTTCTCGGAATCATCGGAAGAATTTGTAATCGTACTTGTGGGCGTATAAACTGCATTCATATTACCAGCAGGAGAAGTATTCCCGCTCTCAGGAGTTGGGGTGCGCAACCTTCTTCTTGATTCATAAAACCTCATGAGTTCATTGCAAGCATCTTTCAGCTGATCCATAGACATATCGAACTCCAGAAACCATGGCTGCTCTGGATCCAATGGCAACTGGACCTGGAGACCCCTGGATGCAAGATAGAAAGCCGCACCAGCAACTTGCCGGGGTTCGAACTGGAGACGTCTCCGTTGTCATTAATCCATCATTCACAAAGTTGCCGGGGTTTGAACTGGAGACAGACCGTTGCAAACTCAGAATGCCATCGTTCCGCATTGAACTTTTTGAGGGCGGAGACGAGGGGTTTATATGGGGTTTCGATATCGAGATCGAAGTTAAGTGTGGAGGTTATTATGTTACTCTCTATTCATTTCAACAATTAAAAAGAATAATTTGATCAAATCTAAGATTGCAATTTTGTTAACAATGGTTTTGTTTTGTTTTGTTTTGTTTTGTTTTGTATGCGTTAGTTAGGTTAGCAAAGTATTCATAATCTCATTTATTTTAAGTACTCAAGGGTAGGTTAGCAAAGTATTCATAATCTTATTTTTTTGAAGTACTCAAGGGTGGATGAGATTTTTCTAAACATATTAGTTTCATAGGTTGTATGCACTAATTAGGTTAGAAAGTACTGAGAATCTTAATTTCCTTTAAATACTTAAGACTGCATGAGATTTTTCCAAACATATTAGTTGCAAGGGTTGGCTTAAGTAGTTTGACTTGCCATGTTGAAGTCATCTTAACCAAAAAAAGGTCACAAGGTTGAAAACACTTAGGCCTCTTCCAGTTATAGGGCACATGTTATTAATTAGTAATGTTCTATGGAAATATATAGATGCTATCATGCAATAGTCCAAGTTCAACTAATTTGTGGGTATAAAGTCCTAGTGAACTTTAATAAGATTTTTTAATTTATATACATAAATATTTATGTAGATACATCTTATCTTTGAAAAAATTTAAGTACTAAGCACCCAAAAAATTATATTTTAATTTCTTTTTTATCTCTTTCAATACATCATAAACTCAAAATTAAGAAGAATCTTATATATTTAAAAGTTATATAAAAAATTAAAATATAAACTTTATATAGACATTAAAATAATCCATCTTATATTAAGATTTAAAAGTTATATATATATAGTAATGAATTCTACCTGTTCTTTTTTATATTGATTGTTCGGTTCTTGTTCATCACCTCACTTATTAATTAAAGGCCATACCCTCTCAACTTGATGACCAAGGAATTCATACGCAAGTTACACTCGAATACTTTAGCGAAGGTAGTGCCACTAATGAATAATTGTTGAAGCCGGTATTAAGTGTTGTAGAAGTGCTATTAGTCAAATATGAAGTTACCGTGGGTACCAAGCACATATGAGGTTAAGTTCAAATCGAGAGGCATAGTAGGTTATTAATCCATCTTATGTTAAGATCTTTTAAACACCATGCACCCAAAAAAAAAGTTGCATTTCAACTTGTTTTTTATTTTTCTCCATTAATGATTGAGTGAACTTGGACCCATATTTTATTAATGTTAATATTTTGAAGTTATAAAACAGCCTTTAGGATAAAATTTGTAGTGAAAGTATAAAATTTCCAGATAGGAACCAATTAACCAATGTCACTTAATTTTAAAATTTTAATTTAAGTTTATTTTAATTATTTAATTAACATTATTAAATATTAATTATTGTTAACATCAATTCTTAATAATTTAAAGGATACTTAAAAGGCGATTCATGTTTTGTATAGGTGGCACATAGTGTATTTAATCTTCCACATGGGAGAAGCATCTCAAGCAATCCTCAAGATCACTCTTCTAGTTATGAACCTATGGCATATGGTGTATTATTAGCGAGTAATGCGTGCTATCAAGATCTCTCATTGCAAAGGATCTCACAAACTACCAAATTCTAAACACTTTGGAAGTTTGTAGTTAGAAAGGGGTGGAAGGAAGTTAACCAATAAGGAATCCAAACTTCACTTAGTAGGAAATTCTTCAAAGTTCAAACCTGCCCTATCTGCATTACAAACCTATAACACAGTTGGAGGAGTTGGGGTGTTTGGACATGAGGTTCAAGGTGTTGCGTCATTTGTGAAGTTTCTAGGTTTTTCGAGTGATATCAACAATTCAGGTTGGAGCTCTGGTCTTGGCGAGATTCGGGAAGCCATCAGGAACATGTGCATTATGATGAATAGACTCAATTCCCATCTCAAGGGAGTTATAGCAGTCATTGAACAACATGACCATTCATATTTCTAAGATGGATGTTAGGTTTGATGACCTAGAAAATGAGGTTTGGGAGCACAAGGGGAAGATAGAGAAGCTCCTCGCAGGTTCAGAGGTTCCTCGGGAACTTCTAATGTGTAGACACTCTCATAATGCTCCTTGTGAAATTCTAAGGCCATCAAGGAAGATTCGTCACAACAAAACTATATAGTCCCTATTGATATATCTAGTTCCCCCATACGGGAAGCAAGAGTTATGATTATGAAGGTACTCCATGGATTCTGGAAGGGTTGGATTTGTCGTTACCCAGTTCTACGGAGTCTATGGGAATTTTTGCATGATTGGGATTCATTGTTGTGTCAATTCCATTAACTCTATAAGGGTTAGATTCCTTCATTTGGGATCTGGTGAAATACAATATGTCGCCCGATCCTACAAATCCTGCAAGTATTTTCAAATGATCGATATTCGACACAACAACATGGAGATGGACAATGAATTTGTGTATAGTTGAAGTGTGTTGGCCCTAGGAAAATTCAGACAGAATTCTTCCAGAATTCTTCTCAAAAAGGTAAAGATTCCAATCGCGCGATGGAAGAAGCTGTGACGGAAGCAACCCTGATACAAGGAACCACAATGGAAGTGGAATCAAGTAGTAGAAAAGCAGGGTTCGACTGATTTTGCACGAATAATTAGTTAGACTGAAATCTCATTCTAGTAATAAAGCATGATTATATTTTGGGCCGATAATGCCTATTTTTAGAGATAACTAGATGTATTAAAATAGAAAGACAATCTGTCAATTGACAGTCAGTTGACGATTGGATTAAGAATTGTAAAAGCATAAAAATTTATAAAAGCATGAACCCAAGCTGTGTGCGGGTGGGGGGGGTTGTTGTTGGTCAAGGATAGAGAGATTTGCTTAGTCAAGGAATTGATCCAGGATGTGTGTGGATCGACGAGTAAGAGAAGAAGAGAGAGAGACCAAAATCAGAGAGCATGAGACGAGAGATGAATGTACGCATTGTAAAGAAGATCTAAAAGAAGAGGCTACACATGCATTGATATAGATGAGCTTATCTGAGTGAGTCACACATGCTTAATGGCAAATTAAATTATATTTGTGTCACACCTATACTGAGTAAATATCTGGCAATGGTTTATGTTATATGGTGTTATTTATGTCAACGGAATGGTAGTTATATATATTGAATGGATGAATAAGAACAAAATTGTAATTCCCAGCTTCATTCGTGTAATATGATAATACAATAAGAGTGAAATCCCCGACATAACTCCAGAAAACTGGTTCCAACAGTTCCCATAAGATATCTCGGATGAGACTGCATTTGCATCACAGTTTTTGACGATGGAGTTTCCTTCTGTCAGGCTGATATCTTGGGTCTTGTTGACAAATGAAGGGTCTGAACATGGGTCAACTCCAAGTTAGGCCAACAAATGGCTCATTTGTCAGGACCATGAATCATTCTGGTGGGGATATGTTTTGGCATCCAACGAAGTCGAAAATTCAAGATTGGGTCAATTCTAAGGCACTAGAGTTTACACGAGAAGAAAGTAAAGGATCACGGTTGAGTTCAAAAGAGTATTTGGAACGATATCTTTACAAGAACATTCATGAGATTTTGTCTAGCAAATTTCCCATTGTATTGCATGAGTGGTTGTTGAAGCTAGCAACCCAGAAGAAAATTTTCCAAGGAGGAGAGTCGACTGAGGGGAATCCTCGGTTGATCCAGTAGTTGAAAAGAACAAGTAACCCTATATCTAGGGATGTCTACTTTTGGGTCGACAGTATTCTGGGTAGATATATCACAGAAATTGCAGTTGACATGATAAAATCATATAGTGCAACAGAAAGAGAAAATTTCCAAGGACCGCGAGGGTGATATTTGAAATCATTAAAATTGTGTATTAAGATGTTGGCGTGTGAAAAAAGGGATCCTGGGAATGGAGTCTGACGAGTAAAAATTTGTGCGCGGAGACCTCAGATATATCACAAGAAAGATTGTGAGCAAAATGGGTGGTGATAAACAAAGATTCTTTCTAGTAATAGTGAGACTGAACTAGAAAGTGGACGCTTAAGAGGTGGAAAGATATTTTGGTCGGGGAAGAGGAGAAGGATTGTGACAAGAAGAGGAAGTTGTAGTGCGACCGGAGGGGAGGACTACGAACTGGCATAACACCTTGATGGAGGATCTTGTGATGAAGAAGATGAGTAACATATTATATCTGAAGGAGTCAAAGAAGAAGAGGCACCAGACCCAGATCAAGATTATGACATACCCAAGACCCCGCATACATCACCCAAGGTAAGATCGAGAAACAAATCACCCAGTGGTTTTTCTAATCTGACTAACAGTAATGATGGAACTAACAGTCAAGGAACTCCAACTAGCAGAATTTCTAATTCAACAGTACTAAGAGTAAACAAAATGGTTTGGAATGATATAAATTTTCCAATCTTTAATGGAAATGGGTTGGATGACCCAGAGAAACATTGGTTTCTATGTGAAGCCGTATGGGCCATGCGACAGGTCCTAGATAAATCAATAAAGAAATATCAGATGATCAAGACCCTCAGAGGTCATGCACTCAATTGGTACATGAAATTATATGTAGTTCTTGTAGGAATTGGTAGAAGACATTGGTTAGGTCTGGATAGGATTGATAGATGAGTTTAAGAAACTAAAATCTAAGTCACAGTGCATTACGGAGTTGAAAGAAATCAAACAGTAACCTATGGAGTCCGTTCGAGACTTCGACCAAAGATTCAAGACTTTGATAGCCAAAGTAAGTTTGCAAATGTAAGACATCTAGCACAAAGAATGGTTTATAGCAACAATGTTTCCACATATCTGTGTTCCATTAATGTAGCAAAAAAATGTATCACAGAGCGACGCTCTTGAGCTCACCATGAAGTTATAAGCCTCATTGGTCAGAGAAAATGGTGTAGGAATGATGCAAATCTAGTCGCAAATTGCTAACCTTACACTAAAACTTCGGGATATCAAGAAAGGAAAAGAAGTACAAGATGAACTATGGTGTACCAGATGCAACACCAGAGGACATCATAAGGCTAATTGCTCGACGTTTATGAATTATGTCACATCAAGAACATACACCAGGGATGCCTTGGTGTTGAATCTGTCAGACTAGAGGACATCGGTCAGAAGCATGGTTATACTTATAGAAAATCATAAGTGTGCCGACGAGTCTATATTGTAAATTTTGTCAATCGGTGTACCATGATGAGAAATATTGTATAGCATATCAGCTACTACAAGATAAAATGGTTGACACGTACCTAATGAAGAAAGATGAACAGATGCAGGTTAAGCAAGCTCAAGCTCAATTTCCTCAAAACTAGTACCCTCGGGCCCAATATCCACAAGCGCAATATAAGTAGTAATGGAATGTAGTACTAAAACATTGACTTCTTACCCACCATGTGCAATTCAGTAGTATAAATGAAAATACTTAAACATGCATAACACATCAACTGAATATAAACAAATGCATAACCAAACAATATCATGAAATGACAATTGAATACTCATATTTATTTGTTTCGTTGGTAAACTCCTTGAGACTTCATCTTCATTATCTTCTTCATTCATAACAACATCATTTCTTATCCAAATGCTAAGATGGATAAGAGGTTCTTCAAGAATTGAGTCCTTAATATTCCTCATCGCTTGAGGGATATTCTTTGAATCATGAGAGCTTGATCTTCAGTTGCTTCTCTTCTCTTATTATGAGTCGATATTCTTCTTGTATTCACTCTTCCCAGATTCTACTGAAGGTAATCACTTTCTTCTGGCACACATTCCTCGAATGAATGATTCCCATGATATTGGGAGGCCATTCAAGGTGGTTATAACAATATCTTATTCTTCTTCGATTTCTTTGTCATAGCATCGAACACTTCCTTTTGGTGTCTTCAAGTATGACAGATGAGGGATGTGATGATATTTAATAGAATCTGCAATGATTCTCTTAGCTCTAGCCTTAGTCTCATCTCCCTCTGGCTCTTAGAACTTCCTTACTGAAATATCGATATAAGTCAATTTCTTCAAGGATCGCGGAGTTCCTATACTTCCATACTTGGAAGTTTTAAGCTTCACCAAGATTGTAATCAAGCTGGTGTGATTAGTCATTTTGAAATGAGAACCTCAAATGTAAATAGAAAAAATTTAGATCTTACCAATTTGAGGTGTTCGTCCTGGTTCTGGAGTTGGATGATCTATGGTTTGTCAGAGAAACCCTAATTTCAAAACTTGGAATTTCAAACTTCTGATTGGATAGATAGATGGGCCTTTTTAAGGCGATCTGTCCAATGTAATCCTTTTCTGAAAACAGTGGAGGGAAGCTCCCAGAACAGGAAGCCCTAGTTTTCCAATTTCTTCTGCATAAATGATTGATATTGCTTCTACTGTATCTCCAAAGTTTTGAATCCTTAAAGTCTTAAACTTCTCACTGTGATATCCTGATAAGTCTTCTTTCCAACCCCATAGGTTATAGAAGAAATGGATTCTCCAAGTGGGACTTATGTTGATCTTACCAAGGTGTCTGTTCATCATAGCGAACTTGTACGGACTTCCACATTTCACTTTTTCACATTTTGGATCTAAAAAAACATACCAAAAAAACTATAGTCTGTGCCCTACCTAGAACATCTTGAGAAATTTCATTTGGACCTTCCTAGCCTGAGATATAGCAAATCTCGCTAGGTCACCTATTTATTACTGTATTTTGGAGGAGGTTGGAACCCTGATTTGGAGGAACCATATCTCCTAAAGTATAGAGCATCTGAGGCTAGAAACTTTACACAGTGTACAGCATGAATTTATCTTCGTCCTGTACAATTTTTGGCTTTGGATCCTTCTCCAATATCGCGTTATAGCGAAAGTTCTAGAATGAATTAATTCCGTCTTCTAGGGTTTTCAGGCATGAAACCCTAATTTCCATTAGATGCCATTGTAGTTGTATTTCGGCTACACAGTGAAACCTCTCTGATTCAGAAACAACTACCACCAATAGACGCTCCCTAGTGAGGTGAGTTAGCCTAGCCCTCCTTGCTTGATGATCTATGGAGAGAACACCTTCCACCAGGAAGCCCTAGTTCCCGTAGCTGCATAGTGCCTTCTATCAGATAGGCTCTAATACCATGGTCGATTTTCTTAAGATATGATGAGATTATCTAGGATCTTTATCTGAAAGAATAACAAGTACAACAAAATGCATAAAATTTAAAAGATGCACAAGACACAAAGATTTTCATCGGGGAAACCATAAAGGAGGAAACCCCGCAAACTTCTTTAGAATAGTAAGATGATTAAAATAAGTAATAAGAAATGTTCAACAGGTATATTTCACTCCTCCTATGACTGTCTCTCTCTCTCATGCACCATAGAGAGTATGTGAGGTGTGTATAAATGAGGGACAATACCTCCCTATTTTCTCCCTTTCAAGTCACTGACCAAATATAAGACTCGAGCCTACTTGTACGGACTTCCACGTTTCACTTTTTCACATTCTGGATCTAAAAAACATACCAAAAAAACTATAGTCTGTGCCCTACCTGGAACATCTTGAGAAATTTCATTTGGACCTTCCTAGCTCGAGATATAGCAAATCTCGCTAGGTCACCTATTTATTACTGTATTCTGGAGGAGGTTGGAACTCTGATTTGGAGGAACCATATCTCTTAAAGTATAGAGAATATGAGGCTATAAATTTTACACAGTGTACAGCACGAATTTATCTTCGTTCTGTACAATTTTCAGCTTCGGATCCTTCTCCAATATCGCGTTATAGCGAAAGTTCTAGAATGAATTAATTCAGTCTTCTAGGGTTTTCAGGCATGAAACCCTAATTTCCATTAGATGCCATTGTAGTTGTATTTCGGCTACACAGTGAAACCTCTCTGATTCAAAAACAACTACCACCAATAGACGCTCCCTAGTGAGGTGAGTTAGCCTAGCCCTCCTTGCTTGATGATCTATGGAGAGAATACCTTCCACCATGAAGCCCCAGTTCTCGTAGCTGCATAGTGCCTTCTATCAGATAGGCTCTAATACCATGTTAGATTTTCTTAAGATATGATGAGATTATCTAGGATCTTTATCTGAAAGAATAACAAGTACAACAAAATGCATAAAATTTAAAAGATGCACAAGACACAAAGATTTTCATCGGGGAAACCATAAAGGAGGAAACCCCGCAAACTTATTCAGAATAGTAAGATGATTAAAAGAAGTAATAAGAAATGTTCAGCAGGTATATTTCACTCCTCCTATGAATCTCTCTCTCTCTCTCATGCACCTTAGAGAGTATGTGAGGTGTGTATAAATGAGGGACAATACCTCCCTATTTATACCCCTTCAAGTCACTGACCAAATATAAGACTCGAGCCTACTTGTATGGACTTCCACATTTCACTTTTTCACATTTTGGATCTAAAAAGCATACCAAAAAAACTATAGTCTGTGCCCTACTTGGAACATCTTGAGAAATTTCATTTGGACCTTCCTAGCCCGAGATATAGCAAATCTCGCTAGGTCACCTGTTTATTACTGTATTCTGGAGGAGGTTGGAACCCTGATTTGGAGGAACCATATCTCCTAAAGTATAGAGAATCTGAGGCTGGAAATTTTACACACTGTACAACACAAATTTATCTTCGACCTGTACAATTTTTGGCTTTAGATCCTTCTCCAATATCGCGTTATAGCGAAAGTTCTAGAATGAATAATTTCAGTCTTCTAGGGTTTTCAGGCATGAAACCCTAATTTCCATTAGATGCCATTGTAGTTGTATTTTGGCTACACAGTGAAACCTCTCTGATTCAGAAACAGCTACCACCAATAGATGCTCCCTAGTGAGGTGAGTTAGCCTATCCCTCCTTGCTTGATGACCTATGGAGAGAACACCTTCAACCAGGAAGCCCTAGTTCCTGTAGCTGCATAGTGCCTTCTATCAGATAGGCTCTGATACCATGTTATATTTTCTTAAGATGTGATTAGATTATCTAGGATCTTTATCTAAAAGAATAACAAGTACAACAAAATGCATAAAATTTAAAAGATGCACAAGACACAAAGATTTTCATCGAGGAAACCATAAAAGAGGAAACCCCGCAAACTTCTTTAGAATAGTAAGATGATTAAAAGAAGTAATAAGAAATGTTCAGCAGGTATATTTCACTCCTCCTATGACTGTATCTCTCTCTCATGCACCTTAGAGATTATGTGAGGTGTGTGTAAATGAGGGACAATACCTCCTCCCTATTTATACCCTTTCAAGTCACTGACCAAATATAAGACTCGATCCTACATGGCATCTCACATGGGTCCCACTTCTCCTAGAGAGACCGCATTTGCATATTACATGATGTTACACTGGGGACTATTACCCCGGATTACAACAGAGGTTGTACCTCAAGATCTAGACACAATTTAGACATCCTGTAATGGGGTAACGCACATCCTCAATGGGGGTACAACAACAGATAATGATAATATACATCAACAACACTCTATGATCCAGATTCATTAACCAAAACTATCTACCTCTAGTCTAGCTCAAGCATCTTTTCCAAGATTCCAGAGACTTACTCAAAATTCTTGTATCCACTAATCAGCTCAAAAACCATCTAAGCAAGAACTAGCTACTAGCTAACCCATTTATAACTTGGGTTCCTCCTTTTATATCCCTTAATACAGACTTGATATAACTCCCATGCATGCTTGTTAAAGACTCAATACTGACTCAATACAGACTCTAACATACTCATATCCAGTTGTTATCCCAACTGACTTACTATCTTCACCCAACAGATGTCTTTCCTATTCTAGAAATACATAACCAAAAAGGCACTATAAGTCTGACTTACAAAGATGCCTTTATGCGTGTGGTTTCCGCCGGCTCCAACCGAGCTCGTACCCACGATCGCTAAGGGTTTTTTCTTTCTTAGCATTATGCCTTACTGTCACTTTCTGGCCATTACCTTATCTACACACCTGATTCTGTGAATATTCCACCATGTCATCTCATCTCTTTCTTTGTCCTTCCGTCGTAGCTTACAAAACTGGCGCAACTTCCTCATCTCGCGCCTTCTCTTTTCCTTCCCCCTTCTCTTCCTTCTTCTGCCGCAACATCCTTCTATTCTTCTTTGATGTTGTTCCTTCTGTCCAACTCCTTGTTCTTCTTCTTTACCCTCTTCTTTCCTACTTAGGCAGAATTCTGCCCTTCTGTCCCAGGGCCCAACAAGCATGCCTTTTTTTCCTTAATTGATTCCTTCTCCACTTTCCATTTGAACACCTACAGTTTGTCCACCTACCTAGTCATTAGCCCAATCACACACATACATTATGACCACACTTCATTTCCACCCTTTAAGCCTCATTACAAACCAAAAATCAAAGTCATATTCCAAAAAGGGTTAATTTACAAATTAAATTGCTAAATTTTCTAAAAAATAAATTAGCAACCTTTTTCCTGACTTGTTTTTGGAAGTTTCTCTATTTTCACACTCAACCAAAAAAGGAAACTTGGAATAATCCTTATGACTAGCTCAAATTGGAAAGAAGGATAAAAAAAGGAAAAAGAAAAACAAGGCAAAAGCCATAAATCAAGGATAAATAATGCAAAATCCAAAAAACCAAAAAGGAAATCATATCCTCATCCTCAAGCTATATATTTTTCCTATAGATAAAATACCTAGGTCCCTCATTTAATTGAGACTCTCCATTCATTTCCAAATACTTTAATCTATGAAATCTCCCTGAGATCATAAATCCCTTTGTGTTCCATTCTCACCTTATTATAGATTTGTACGTGACATGTGGGCATAGAAGTGTGGAATGCAAGGAGAACAAGCAAACCCTCCCTTGGACAGTTGAATGAGCCTCTTCCACTACACTTCAAAGGTGATCCTAAATCCTTGTAAACACCATTTTTTGCATAATGAAAGAGCATTATGTATTCTTTCAAAAATATTTGTATCTATTTACCCAATGAAGGGTGAATTAATATGTTAGTTTAGATTTATTTCCATTGTTATTAATCTCTACTTGCATGTTAGATTAGTTATTTTCATTTCAGTTTCATTTGTTTTAGTTTTTCCGTTGAAACCCTAATAGAACTAGCAAAACCTCTAGTAGATGCCTTTTGGAATGTGTTGGTGTGAAAAAACCAACAATAGTTTTTGGCGACCATACCGTGGATGATCTCTATCATTCTCCAGTTTTTCTAGTACATTTTTATGGCCATTGATTGAGTTTTATTTCTCTCTATTTTCTTTACTTTCTATCTAATTACTGCTATTTATGTGATTGGAGTTGAAAGACCGTCCCGAGCAACCCTTTTGGAGCTTGTTGAACCCTTGTTTAGTTGTTGTCATAATTTTTCTCTTTGGGTCGTGCCTCTATAGACACTTTGTGTGAATCAAGTCGTGCCTTTTGGACATTTAAGAGTGACCTATCACACCTTTCCCTTCAAAAAGTGAAAATTTATCTTGAGTTTGAATTTTAGTTTGAGATAACGCTTGTCAAGATTCTCTATGTGACCCAGATCACTTATGTTCCCTCGATAAGTGCAGTTTGTGACTATTTTTCATCTTTTTAGTATTTATAGCTTATAGACCCTCTGTCTACTTTCTACCCTTTGCAATTTGTTTTGGGTTTTCATTCTCTGACTGTTTACAATACCCTTTTCATTTTGTTTGCAGGCATTTTCTTATTAGAGATTTCCATTTATCTTCCTTTTCTTATCTTTGAGATGAAGAAAAATATTTTGTTTTAGTATTGAATACTTGCTTGATTTAATTATAATATGCTTGATATTGCATGTTTCTTATTTCAACAAGTACTTTAAAGACAATCATTTTGTGCTTTGAAATTAAATGCTTATTCATGGCCTTTTTATGTTGAAATGATGTCTTCAAGAAAATCCTTAACTTACTATTGTTTATTATCATTTCTATTGAACATTAATTTTCTTAGTTATATGTTGTACACACCACATGTGCACACATATTCACTCCCTAATTCAAACGATTATTTTTCCATGCTTCCAATAAAGCCTTAAAATAAACTATAACTTAACACATGTCAACACCATTAGAGGACCAAAACAATCTTGTAGTTAAGTTAGGAAACTAGGAATACACATCCAAAAAATTCCCCTTTGCCACTATACATCTGAAACATAGCGGTGGTCTTCTTAGGGAACTTAAATTATCTAGTACTTGGGACATGGATTGACACCAACTTGTGAGGTGAGACTCTCCCTTAGGAGGGAAAACGACAAGACTGAAGATGGATGACTAGGCGGTGCACTGTCCCTATTTAGTAATAAAGATCATCCAAATCATTGTCTTCATATTAAAGTTGTGGAATGATCGTCTTCGTGTTACTCGAACAAGCTAGCCTAGAGACCATTTTTCTTAGAAATCTTACCTAGAGGTCATCCCCTTCGATTGAGGGGAACCTAGGATAGATGGATTCGAGTGTGGCCCCATATCTATAACTATCCTTTCAATATTCACTTGCTGGGTATGGATAGGATTGATGCCCCTATTGTGGTCCAGTATTTGGAAGATAAAACTTGACTTCTAGTTTCATTTTGTCTAATGGGGAGGTGAGGGCCACATAGAGGAAAATATTTAAAGAATATTATATTTGGTGTGATTTTTTATTGAGTAGATATCTAATAGGTTAATGTGTCTTTTTTTATTTTCTAGGATTGTTTCATGTTGGTTTGTTTTCCATTTTCTTGAGCTCACCTCACATTAGGTTTCTTAAAAAAAAAATTGGCTTATTTGCCACTTTGTTATACTCACTTTCATTAGTTTTTTTTTTATCTTTCTTTGAACATAATACTACACTTATTTTAATTTGGAATCAAACAATATTATTCCTACAAGATNCCCCAAATTTGGTCCTTTAGATTCTACGGTTGGCCCCCCCGCACTAGACCTGCACCATCACCCAATTCTGAATCCTTATAGTCATAGTTACCTACATATTCACAGACCACCATCACCATGGATGTTGTCATCCCCTCATTTCATGGAGGGGACCCTCCTCTAGGGAAACCTCCACTAGGGAACCCCCCTTTAGGGAAACCCCTACGAGGAACCCTCCTCCTATAAAACCTTCATCGGTATGCCCCACCACTATGATATTTCCTTTCATGGATAACCTCAACCTCCTTGATTTGGTGAGGCTAACCAACGATCTGATTTTCCATGATCCAACTTGGAAACCATGCCTACCAAACTCCTGTCACAAATATTGAAGTTACGAGGGAAGGCTGAAGAAGACCCCCAAAATACTACAATACCTATGGTGCTATTTAAATAACATTGTAGACGATTCTATCAGGCTATGCCTATTCCAGTGGAGCCTAACTAGTGTATCTGCTAAGTGGTATATTTACCAACCTCATGTAAGACATCCTAATTTCATGTTTTTTTTAACAGAAACTGTAAAAGGGGTAGTATTAAACAGGTTGTGCACATCCATACATTACAAAAGAAGCAGTAACTAAGAGTTCTTGCTATTCAAAAAAGGAAAAACCAAAATTGGTCCAGAAGGGAGACCAAAGAACTCCACACAGAGTTTTTACATATATTCTAAGGACTAAGGTAGTATATACCCTGATAAACTGTTGATTAAGGAATAGACAAAAAAACATTAACTAAGAAAACCATTTAAAATTTGCCTGGTTGCTTCATTGGTTGAACTACCGACTCCTCCGCCATAGGATGGGCTGTTGCTGCATGAGTTTCGTGAGCCTGACTGTTTTGATTCATGCTTACCAAACGCTGGAGGTATTCTTGGATTCTATCCACCTTGCCCATGATTTCCTTGAGGTTCATCTCTGTGTCATCAATCCTGGAGTCGTGGTTACTTATCTGATAGGAGGTGTAACTGACCACCTCCCCCATATTCTTTACCTCTTGAGCAACTTCCTTGTTATCCATGATACCAATAGCCATCATTTCATACAAATGCCTAAGATTTTTCTTCAGGTCTGCAATCCCTGCATTCTCATTGCTGGGTCCATTTTTCCTTGTCTAGGATTGTGAAAGTCAAGAGCTATTCTAGAGAAGCTATTATGGAGATCCTGAACTGCACCTTCAAAATCTTGAGCCTGGACTCCACAATAAAAATCACCAAGAACTGAGTTGAGAATACTAATTTCCCGCAGGAGAGAGTCACGGTCTTTCTTGCTTCTATAGGAGAGAGTGTCGACCGCTCCTTCCTTCCACCCAAAGCAATTGCATCCAAGAACCGAGTTACTGCCAGCTATAAAAAACTGATCATCAACAGGAAGACTGAGCCCAAAACCAGAGTTCAAACACCACAGAGGACCGTCGGCATGGGGAGAGCAGAAGCAGGAGAAGAAGGCGACGAGAGCCAACCTTTCTTTAACAAAAACCCTGGTAAGAGGCAGAGACTCCCACGAAATCTCCTGCAAAACACCCTTGTCTACACCTGTGATAACATCCAGCAGATTCCTCTCCGACGAAAATGCAGAGCGAGTGAAGATCAAACAACTGTTCAAAGAAACTTGAGGATGAGGAAGGCTTCGGGAGGAAGACATATCGCAAGTGTTGAAAGGACCTGGAGCATGTGAACTGGAGCAGCATTTACGCTGAGGGAGATGGGATTTAAGGGCGTCGAGGATCGAGGAGGGGCTAGTGGGGAGTAGGAACCATGCAGCATCAACATGGGAGACGGTAGGACGATGCGTTAAATCGCTGGAGCCTTCACTTAAAGACCATGGCGAGGGGATCAATGCGATGTTCGCTATGGATTTTATGCCATGATTTCATTAGGGAATGGGATTGAGGGGGGTGTTTAACCCATTAAGTTGGAAATGACCTTGGGGTAGAGAGGCCCCCACATTTTCCAAGGTATCAGCTGCAACATTGTTTGAGTTTAGGATATGATAGAATTCATAGTGTGTAGATAGGAGAGGAATGATTTTATCGTACAATCGATGACACTTTATAGAGCCAGTGGTGTATCCATTGAGCATTTTATATATGACATGTCTAGAGTCTCCAAATATCGCTACCCTGCAGAGATTAGTGTTGGCTAGAGTTTTCATTCCCTGAAGGAGAGCCATCCATTCAGCCTCATTATTGGTCCTATAGCCAAGACCCCAAGCGAAGGTTTGTTCAATTTGTCCTTCAAGATCCACAAGGATCCCTCTCACACCTGCCACCCCTAACATCCTAATTTCATGTTATTATCTTCCACCTTCCTGCAATTATTTTAGTTTCCCATCTAGTATGATGACATAGTAGAAATCATCCTCTCCTGTCATCAGAACTATGCTATCCACATCATTTACCACATTCATCAGTGGCGTAGGAATCAAAATTTGTGTAAGATCAAACTTGATGATCAAACCTTTTTGGACTAGTTTCATAAGTCCCTACTCCCTGTTATTGCCAAGGATGTGGCATCTAAACTAACCCAAACCAAGGAAGAGGATATCTTAAAATACCAACAATTTATGATGATATATGCATAGTCATGTTATTTGTATACTATTATCTCTAATTCCCCTCGTGGATACTCCTCATGGAAAAACCTGTTGGGGGCATCACATGTTGTGGACGGTGTCATTGGTAATGTCATATCTTGAGAAAATCCTTATATATGTTACCCTCTTCTAGCGAATGGTTATGCATATGGAAATGCTCCCAACATAGTACATCCCTAAAGTCCTGGTTGCCACTGAGACCTATGGCCTATATTTATCGTGTTCCTTGTCACACATAGGAATGAGTATTTATTACTTAGCTCCTACCTAATTCCCCCATGTTCATGGGACCTATAGTACTTGAAACCATCTGTGGCAGTCCTTCTACTACCTTTGTGGCCCCTCCGACCATGAATGTGTACTATCCTTTTCATATTCCTTCCCCATTTTGTCCTCCTTTTTTGCAAGGGAAAGTATATGCCAAACAAAACATGCCTTCCAAAGTTTTGCAAAAAACTCAACAAGCACATCCCAAGAAAGATAATTGAGGAAATAATAAGGGAAACAACCAGTAGTAGTGGCAGGCCTTGGACTTAGCATCTTTTTATCATCATTTCACCTTATCTATAAACCATTTTTCTTATTCATATTCCTGCACTAATCCCTTCTTATGCTCATATAGGAGTTTTTATGCTCAAGTTATTTTTCCATTATATCTCTTAGTACATTTGATTTTTGTCTAACATTGAGGGAATTATTGTACTATGTATTTTCTTAGAATAATAAATCATCTATTGGAAGCAGCTATAAGATATTTGAGGGATTTTTGTAACATCCACGGAACCTGTACAAGCAGTTGCAGAAACTCTACAAGAAGCCACAAAAAATCTATAGGAAGCTGCAAAAACTCTACAGGAAGCTACAGAAACTATACATGAAGCTACAGAAACTATACAGGTAGTTGCAAAAACTCTACAGGTAGCTACGAAACCTCTACAGAACTTACCATCTATGGAACCTCTACATAACCTACCAGTTGTGGAAACTCCTACAGAAGCTACAGAAAGTAAAGAATTCAAATTTACTTTCAACCACCAACTTTGGAGAAAACATTCATTAGGAGTAATGGATTTTTATAAATCCATTATTTATATTATTCTTATATGTCTCAAATCATGGTGTTAAATTAAAATTGGTAAATGGAGGTGGATATGAGTGCATATTTGGCTTATCCACAAATATTTGAGTTATCTATCAAATATATGATGGACCTAAGAAGTCAAAAGTTGTTAGGATACATTTGGGATAAGTTTTGACTATTTTATTATAGCCTCTCTCCCTAAAATCGAATTTGACTTCAAAGGTATTCTAAATAGCATGTAGTTAACAAAGATCTTGAAACTAGTTTTGATTTAGTTATTGAGATCCAAATTTTAGAAAATTGTTGAGGATATTTTGGATCCTCATCATTATTTGTTATGGAGAACACATGTATAAATAAGAGCTCCTTCTCCACTCTATGGGAGGACTATTAGAGCATTATTCCAAATAACGATGGAATAAAGTTATATTCTCATCATGATTTAATATAGATCTTAGCTTTATCATTCTTGTAATGTGATTTTATTTATTTTATGTTGGTGTAGTTTTGCTTCATTATATAGTTTTCATTTCTTGTTATGAGTGAAGTTTATTTTTGCAATATAATTTTAATCCATAGATTAGTGATTTAAACATTTATTTTTATAATGAATGTACTCAACACGATAATCTTATTTACTACCTTGGATCATAAACAGTAACTTGTATTTGGAAAGGATAGCTTCATTTATCCAATTTTTCTTTCTATCAAGTGTGATTTAGTTTAGAATTTACTTTTCGGCAAAATTTGAATGTAGTTTCAGAATTTACTTCCCTGCACAGTTTGAACGTAGTCTTAGAATTTACATTTTCAGCACAATGTAATTTAGTTTTAGAATTTAATTTTTCAGTGAAGTGTGAATTAGTTTTAGAGTTTACTTTTTCTGCAAAGTATGAATTAGTCTTAGAATTTACTTTTCCTCAAAGTGTGAATTAGTTTTAGAATTTAGTTTTAGAATTTACATTTCCTGTAAAGAGTGACATATTTATAGAATTTACTTTTTTCTGCATAGTGTGAACTTAGTTTATAATTTACTTTCCAATAGGTGTGAATTTATATCAACATTTACTTTCCATCATGGTGTGGATTTACTTTCCTGCCGTGTGTTTTACTTTCCTTTCATTTTATTTACTTTCCTTGCAACTTAGTTTCAGGAGTTGTTTAGTTGGTACTTACTTGCCAAAACTATGTAACTATCCATACCATTGTTTGTAAGTGAGTTTATTATACTACAACTTCAAGTAGATAAACCAATGTAAGAGGAAATTGTGGTTTGCACATACAATACATGGTAACTCGCAAGTTATCAACGAACCCCGAGTTGACAATTAATGCACACCTCTTAGTTGTTTCTTTAATTAATTATAAGACAATTATAAGTCCCGTAAATTAGGGAGGTTGAAACCAAATTATAAATCCACCTGATAAAATCAGTGTGAAACCCACAAATCAAAACTCTAACAAGCCTCCTAAACAAGCCAAGACTTCTCATCTACTGACCAATTATCCATGCTCTTTCTGCAGTGTGTATGGGAATTATACCCATCACTGTCCCAACTTGGATAAGGCATGCCAACTATGGAATGAGGAAAACCAATGTGAAGCGATGGCTTCCATATAGGGGAAAGCCAATCCACCTATGATTTAATGCACCCAAGCACAACCCGTAGTATTGTAGAACTCCTTCCCTCAGCAAGGAGTAGCTACATGACAACCTTTATCATTTTATCCACCCCAACCACCTTCTTCAATTCAACCTCTTAAGTCTGGGGTCCAACACCTCCTCATGTTTTCTATTGACATGAACCTTCAGACACAATGCAACCAACATGGATTCCCTTTTCAATATCCTTCTATGTCATAGTGATCGTTCAAAACCTGGTGATTCATCAAAGCATTATTGATGAAGGTGCCTCAACTTGTGTCATGTAAACTCATGTTTTGAAAAATATTAGATCTCCAATATTTGACCCATCACTCATAACATTATACAATTATGATGGTTGCGCAACTCAACCTTAGGGTCTTCTCCCGAATGTATCTATAGAGTTAGATGGAAAGAATGTTAATAGACATTGATGTTATCAATGCCAACAAAGACTACGAACTCCTCATTGGGTGTATATATATGTATGCGATGAAATTAGTTTCCTCATTCATATTCCAACTTATGATGTTCCCTCACAAAGGAGATATTTTTAAGTTATTCCAACTAATGTATTATGATACCAAGGGGATGGCTTGTATGGAAGAAAATTTACCCACTGTCAACAACACTATCAGTTGCACCTCCATCCCATCTTTCATGTCCATTGGACCTAATGTTTTTCAAAATCCCCCCATGATTGGATCTTTTCAAGATCTACCTCCTCCACCCCTAAAAGTAGAAATGGCATATATATGTATGGTTTCCTTTACTAAAGAAGCAACCCAGGCTCAACCTCTATACCAACCTCCAATCCAACCCACCCATTCTCCTATCCAGTTACATGAGAATCAACTAGGAGCAATGTATATTCAAAACATTTCCTTCTTGTTTCCACCATCTAGAAACGTGAGCATGCTAGTTATGGTGATTCTTAATCTCCTAGGTGAGCATGCTAGTTATGGTGATTCTTAATCTCCTAGGTCTTACATTGGGCCTCTATGTTTGGTATGTTCCACCTCCCAACCCACCTCCCACATTGTAGGATTTTTTGACACGTGTGTAGCCTATTGGTACTGCCAACAATCCTCCTTTAGGAGTTCCAAAGGTAGTTCCAAGCACCGCCCCACTTCCTCCTAGTAAGAAGGTTTGGGGAAAAGAAATAAGTGCAACACCACCAACAAACTAGAACAAAGTCTTGAACCCACCCCCTATTGACTTAGTTTGATCCCCAATGCCTTGCACTTTGTGTGATGTTTTGGGTCACACTACCTACAACTATTTGGAGTTTCATGTATTATGCACTTGTCTAGAGACATTAGATGATTATCCCAATGAGAATGTTGCAGTGGTTCATCTATCTGACACTCCCAAAATGTGCAATAAGACGTTGCAAACCAATCATCCTTGTGTAGTGTGTGGATTCCACAACCATTAATCACACCATTTCCCCAGTCTACTGGACTGTTGCTTGGTACTCTCTGACTTGTGTTGTATTAATATAGAGCCCCAAGTCACAGTCGTAGAAGAAGGCCATCCCATGCTAAATTATTCTAGTAGGAAAACACCATTTGTTTCATCTTTTCCTCTGATGATACTTCATCGTAAACCCATACCACTATGGTTGTGTTGAAAGATACAAGTCTATCCAACCTATTTTTTCAACCCTTCTAAGCCGATGAGGAAATCCCTTTCCCATAGCATGGGTGTCATGTCCCCACCTGTCATCCCGACAATGGAGAGGACATGACCTACGTTGCTATTGTTGTCAAATGGGTGATCTAGCCCCATGAACATGATAATAAAATGCATTGAATTAAAACATGCATAAATGCATTATACATGAAATAAACAGTGGAAGAAAAGCAAATTCATTCAAGCATTCAACATGTTCATAGTAATTCATAAAACAAATACAGTTGCGAAAATTAAATACACAAAGAATACTTATCTTGAGAGGAAGCTTCCTCACAACTAGCTATGTCTCGCCAATGTTCCACCGAACCATAGGCCAGTGTGCTCATCAATATCTCAGTGCCACTGCCACCCCCGAGCTGGGCGTGATTTCCATAAGGAACTAGGGAACAATAGGCTTACACACAGCAAGACCATACACCCATATTCAATCCAACACACAGTTGGGTTTCACAGACTATTAGGGAAACAAGCCAATAACATGGGGGCCTTGGACCTACACATCCAAGCCAAAACTCACATCCAAACATAGTCAACCATATAACAGATGGGTTCCTTGGACTTACTCAACCAAGTCAACACAAGCATGCACTTCACAGCAAAATACAATTGTTGGGTAAGGACAAAATGTCCTGGGAACCACAAACAAAAATGGCAGATGGGGAAAAATAACCCACGAGAGAAAATTGACTCCAAGATTCGTTCTTGGCAATATGGGAGCAACTCAACCACCATAAACCCCTAAAATTGTACATCTGAACTCAAAAAACGTTTTTGGGCATAGCAGGAGCAAAAACTACCTCCATTCACCCACAAATATGAAATCTTGGCTCCCTAACCAATAAGCAACACACGTCAAACGAATTTGTGCATGTGGAACAATGAGGAAACAACAGAAATCATGAGGGAAAAAATGCCCAGAAAGATCAGTTGTGTGAGGAAAGGAAAAAATCCTCTTAAAACCCCCAAAATCATGGGTCTCTTCTCCCATTCGTTGAGCAATACAAAAAGGACTTCCCAGCCATGGAGAAAAATGGGAAACTATAGAAAAACATGGGGGAAGATCCCAGCTTTCTCATAGCGGTAGAAATGGCCTCCTCAAACCCCAAAATCATGGCCCCTTCTTCCCATTCACCCAACAATCACAAAAACGAATTCCAGGCATGGAGAAATGAAGAAAACAACAAGAAAATCGCGAGGGAGAAATCTCAACAAGCTTTAGCTGCGTGAGAGAACCCACCCCAACCTCCATGAGAATGGGTGAGGAATGAAAGATATGGGTGAATAATAGCTTGGGCATGCATTTCCAAACATTTACTTGCCCAGGAGGTCAAAAACACGTTTTCCAAAAATGGGTGGCTTCCCAAATTCGAATTTGACCTCCACACCTTTCCCATCCCAAGGAAATAACTTCTTCAACCACTTTTAGATGACTAAGCAAAAAAGGACAAAATGGGTAGTTGACAACTTTATGGGTTTTCCCTTTGACATTTTTCTTTTCCCCA
Organism: Pseudotsuga menziesii; assembly: GCA_001517045.1. NCBI lineage: Eukaryota > Viridiplantae > Streptophyta > Pinopsida > Pinales > Pinaceae > Pseudotsuga > Pseudotsuga menziesii. The sequence continues at coordinate 342,689 of LPNX011131988.1, read as the reverse complement.
TTGGCTCAAGGGTTTGAATATCCCCCCCTCCCTATTCCTTGTGAAATCATTCCCCCATCTCTTTAACGTTGTGGCACATAGCTAGTAGTTGTATTTTTATTAATTGCATAGTTACATGATGTCTCAAAACATATTGTTCCTGGCTAGCACATAAGCCGTCGGCGTTGATTTTAATTTCCAAAATAGAAAACACTAAATCCATGGTGGGGCCTTTTCCTTGAGCTCCACACCATGATTTATTAACGTTATTTACATCATATGCAGTTCAATACCATGGGGTCAAAACCAGGGTGTTACAATGGGGGTATGCCTCCAAACCTTCCTACTCATCCTCATCGTCCTTCTTAATGATATTAGGGGAATCTATCCCACAGGGAGCATCCCCCATCACCATATCAACAAGTTAGCATGCCACCTTGGATATCCACATCATGGTACACCCCCCTTCTAGTAGTGGATCGATGACCTGTCGATATCTTTCCAAGAGAGAATCCACGCTACAATGACACATCTATATTAGGGGGCATGATAAATTACCTCAACCCTAGAATTGGGGGCATGCTCAATAATATTGACCCTACCCCATTGCATCTATCTTGGTATTAATTTAGTGACCTCGTAGCTCAATCCAACACATGTATGATCCATAATTACAAACCCCATGCCCATAGCAAGGGGGCGGGACCTTAACCTTTCTTACTTTTACGCATGGATGATCTTGATCATTTCTTGAGGTCACATGTCACTTATATATTTTATTTGATTTCCAAACACCATTTTATTCCCAAGTACCGTTTGCATGTGTACATGTTTAGGTTGTGTGAACTCAACTTATTATGGTCAGCGACTATTCCCTATAGATATAACACTTCAAACTGGAATATAGGTAATCACCATCATAGAATATCATATGCATCAACCTTATTTATCCCTTTTTTATCCTGTAGGATCCCCTACTTTGTTTCAGTAAGTGGTCAAGACTATCCACCCTTGAATTCATCCTTACTCGATAGTTATAATCTACCTTACATGGGTGACCATTTAGCACCGCTTGTCATTTGTCACCCATGCTGTTGTAATTTCCATATGATTGGGAGTTCTTGTAGTCTGTCATTTTGCACAAAGCCGAATAATACTTTGTCATCATCATTCATTGGCCTACCCTATGAGATCCAAAGTTTAAGTTCATTAAGGGAATTTTAATTATCTACATTGTACATTCACGATCCATCCACTCCATACATACTACACAAATGAAATTATTGTTATGTCATTCAATTTCATGCAAGGAGGTTACAATGAGTGTTGTACCCTCCATCAAAACCCCATATGCGATCATTCATCCAGTTGAACCATTTGATCAGTTCATTGGACACTTAACTCCTTTCCTATTATTTATATTATTGAGGTGGCCTTTTGCCTCACCAACCATGAATGGTTCTTTTAAGAACCCCTTTTTCGATATGTCTAGAATTTGGGAATCTACAACCGTGAAGTTCAAATCCACAACATTTTTTATTCCCAATGCATTAGAGAAATCATCTACAAATGGTGCTTCTTAATACCCATGCAAATTGCAAATGGTCCCTTATTTACAGTAACATCCTTGGTCACCTTTGTTCAGTGTATAATGTGATGATTCACCCTTTGATTGTCCCCCATTGTAGTCATAGTTCCTAGTACCCTCATTGTGTCCCTTCCTAACATTCAGTTTACATGTGCTTCTAGGTAAACCATGTCGGCATACTATGAACAAAGGAAGTTTGAGCCCCTATTACTCATTTTCCCTTGTATCCCCCAGTAGTTTCTTAGTCCAATGTCTAATTCTATCACTCCTTGGTTGTATCCCTCATGCTTCTGTCAATGAAACATCATTTCCTTAACAGTAGCATGTATCCCTCTATCAACATCAACCTATTTAATCCATAGGATATACTTAGAGTGAACACATACCTTGGAATCATAACCCTCATTGATGATCCCCCTGGACTACCTGAAGGGAGACCTCGATTGCCTTTGGAATGGTTTTTTATCAAGTTCTTAACACCAACTACATTATTACCCCAATGAGATAGGTGCAGGTTGATGATTATCTCATTATTTGATCAAATACCTTGAATATCCTTTTACTCTAGTCTATTGGTGAGTCTACATGAAAACTCAACAGTATTATGTTTCTCGAGATATCTGAGATGCATTAGTACATGAGTTTCAAGATCTGTTTCCCACTAAGTTTTCTGAAATGACTCGGCATTGTCGAAGATCTTGGAGAAATGAAGATCCCATTGAATCTTGACACAAAACCTGTTAAGCAACAACTGTATCAAATCAATCTGCGGTACAAAGAAAATGTTAAGACAAAAAAGGTTAAGATCGAATGTTTGATACAGGTATCATAGAACCTGTTGAAGAATTCGAGTGGATTATCCTTATCATAGTGCAAGATAAGAAGACTGCTAGTGAAGTGTGCATCTATGTCGACCTAAGGAAGTTGAATGGTGCCTTCCTGTACAACCCATTTCCAACCTCGTTTACATATGAGGTGTTCGAGAGTGTCTGAGGTCAAGAAGTATATTCATTTATTGATGGGTCCTCTGGTTACGATCAAATCATAAACAACCTTTGTGATGGAGTGGGGATGTTTCTAGTATACAATGATTCCCTTTGGACTCAAGAATGCTCCTATTATCTTTTGATGATAGTCATGCCTGCATTCAAATATTTCAATCACAAGTTTCTTGAAGTCTATTATTATGACTGGATGGCATTTTCCCTCATAAAAGATCATATTGAGAAACTCAGAATGATGTTGGAACGATGTCGACAGTATCAGATTTCTCTGAATCGAAAGAAATGTATTTTATGTGCTATGTTTGGAATTTTGTTGGGTCATTTGGTTTGTCGCGATGGAATCTTGGTCGATCCTGCTAAAATTGCAATCATCGCCGACCTACCACCACCCACGACAGTAAAGCAGCTAAGAACAACTTTGGGACATACTGGGTACTATCAGAAATGTATCAAAGTATATGTAGAGGTGACTACTCTTGTGGAGAAATTATTGAAGAAGGATGTGAAGTTTCAATGGAATGAATAGTGCCAAGAAAGTACAGATGTCTTAAAGAATAAGATGGTCACAACGCCCATATTAGTTTTTCTAGACTGGAAGAAGGATTTTCATGTACATGTTGATGCGTCGTCTACCACACTCGGTGTTGTACTAGCAAATCCTGGTGAAGGTTCTATTCATCATCCTATTGCTTTTGCTATCATAAAATTATCAACAACAAAGAATAATTATACCACGACCAAAAGAGAAGGATGAGCTATAGTCTATGTGCTTCAAAAGGTTCGATAGTATTTGTTGGGTGGACATTTTAAAATGTACATAGATGATTCTGCGTTGAACTACCTAGTAAATAAGCCAGTGTTGGGGGGGGATATTTTTTTATGGCTTTTCCTTTTCTAAGACTTTGATTTCGAAATTATTGTTAAGCCGAGTCGACTGAATTCAGGACCCGACTATATGTCAAGGCTAGAAAGTGGAGAAGAGCTTGGTAATCCTGATGTTAGTCTTCCCAATTCACAACTATTTATGGTCAAGATGTTTGATGACCATTACAGAGATATTTTACAATTATTGGGTACAGGATATGCACCAACCGGATTCACTACAACACAAATGAAACAATTAGTAGTAAGAGTTGTCAATTTCCAGTTGATAGTTGGACATTTATACAAAATGGGACTAGATGAAATTCTTCGTCGTTGTGTTTTGGAGAATGAGTGACTGATGATATTAAATGAAGCGCATGCTGGTGTTGTAGGAGGCCATTATGAAGGAAAATCTACAGTACAAAAGATTTTACAGGAAGGACTATGGTGTCCTACATAGGATGCAGATGCTAGGGAATATTGTCGCATATGTGACATCTGTTAGAGAACTGGAAAGTCGTCGCAATGAGATGAAATGCCGCTAGTACCTTAGATAACTTTACATGCATTCCAAAAATGGGTTGTTGATTTTTTGGACCTATTAATCCACCAGGGAAAAGAACAGACGCACGATACATTATCATTGTGACAAATTACTTGAATAGATGGACTAAAGCAGAGCCAATAAAGGATTACACTGCTGCGACCATTGCCAGATTTTTGTTTGACAATGTAATGACCTGATTTGGATGCTTGAAGATTTTGATAAGTGATTAAGGCACACACTTTGTCAATCAGTTGATCGACATATTAACTAAAGAATTCCAGATTTAGCACCGGAAGACAACATCATATCATCCACAAGCAAATGGTGTTGTCGAGGATTTCAATAAGATTTTGGAGAACGCATTGACAAAGATCTGTAATGTTCAAAAAGATGATTTGGATAAAAAAAATTCGGCAGTATTATGGGAATATCGTACCACCTGTAAAAAATTGACAGGCCAAAGTCCATTTCGACTAGTTTATGGATAAGAGGTTGACATGTTGAAAACCCCAATGGGCGTATATATATATATATATATATATATATATATATATATATACCCCAAATCTCAAATAAAACCCCCGATGGACATATATATCTATGTGTGTGTGTGTGTGTGTGTGAAGTGATCACTATTTACTAGTCAAATTTATGCATCCATGCATCAACTGCGAGTTATTTCTTATATTTTTTATTATAATTGCTTAATTCAAATTTACAAGCCCATAGAACCAAGTACACTTGTCCCATCCTCCTGCAATTTAGAAAAAGCATAGATGGCAATCCATCCCAAAATTCAAATATATAAACACCTATAAAGGTAAAGATATCAACACCTATCTATGTAAATATTGAAGTATTGTCTATTTTGGTTTCATTGGTTTCATGCTTTGAAATCTAGTTTGACAAGGGAGAATTAAAAATATTGGAAAGCACTCCCATATTTAACTCTATGGTCTAGCTAGTTTGGATGGTATTTGAGAGGAAGTTTGTTCCTTTCATGGGGGCTTCATTTATTGACCAATATCTAACAGGTGAGTTCATATTGTGGGTTTTAAAATTGTCAAAATTAGGTCAAAATATTGTAGGTACTCGAGGTTATGAGGGGTTTAGGGCATGTGTCTAGGGGGTTTATAAGGATTGGTGTATAAAAAGGGATGGGGTGAGGTTTCAGGTATTGATAGGGGGTTTCAATAAAAGGAGTTGGGTCAATATTTGCATAAATTAAGGGCAATCTTTAATATCCCATGATTGCACGTGTTATGTGAGAGGTTCATTAAGTGAAGCTCTCGTGGTTCCTTTTCATCATTTAGCTCCTCATATCCAGTGTCTTCTACCATATTTCTCAATGATCACTTAAATAAAGGGCACCAAGATACTTAAGAAGCTACAAATCGATTATTCGATTGCTTAGGCCTAATCTAATCATGTTTGCCGAGGTCTCGATGAGAAGGTGGGTGTGGGACTAGTGCTTAATCGTTCTCAAGTTCATAACATTGATCTCTCGTCTTTGACATTTAAATTGAAACAAATCAATTTCAATTTATTGTGTTCCAACTTGAATGGAGAGAAGGTAGGTCTTTAGTATATCTGGATTTTAAATCTTTCTACTGAAATAAATAGCTCTTGGGGTGACTATATAATTGCCTGAACTTTTATAGCGTCTTTCCAAATGTCATAGGACATATTTGGACCTATTTTGTGAATTTTAGTATTACCTTTTAGAGTGTTTTTCAGGGTTGTGGAACATGTTTACATATTTTCAGGATTATGTGGATCTTAGTTATTGATTACCAATCCTTTTATTTCATGCTATAAACACATGATTATATTTTTACTCATGCTTAAATAGAAAAAAAAATTCATGCTATAAACAAATGGATATATTTTTACTTCTCATGAAATAAAAAATAAGTNTAAACTAGGGGAACGGCAACCTCCCAAGAGTACATCTAACAGCAGGCATACCAGCCAGATATACCTCTCAAGAGTATATCTAATAGCCTGCAAGCCAGATATACCACTAACCTGCGACTTAACCACCAAGATGAGCTTCTATAAGAGGGATCACTTACCCTTCCAGCTTTATCACAATAAGCCAATGAATAAATATTGAAATATTGAAACAAGCTTTCATAATACAAAATACTGTTAAAAAATAATGTTCAAAAATAAGAGTCAACAAGTCTTAACAGTTAGCTCAGTAAGTTGGATAGCTCCAGTTCACCAGTCAATTTTAGACCAAAGGTGAAGGATTCTCCGTAAGGCCGAAATAAATGAGGGTTCAATTCCTGAGCCTGTTGATGCCACAGAGTGCCTTCGGGTGACCCTGGATCTCAAATTCGTTGAGAAATAAAGAATTGTTCAAAACAGAAATAAAAATCACTTGGACGATTGTTGAGCGGGATTGACAGGTGGACGGGATTCTCCCTGCTTGGAATCATCGGAGGTAACTTGTAATCGTACTTTGCGGCGTATAAACTGCATTCATATTACCAGAGGGAGAAGTATTCCCGCTCTCAGGAGTTGGGGTGCGCAACCTTCTCCTAGATTCGTAAAACCCCATGAGTTCATTGCAAACATCTTTCAACTGGTCCATAGACATATCGAACTCCAGAAACCATGGTTGCTCTGGATCTAATGGCAACTGGACCTGGAGACCCCTGGATGCAAGATAGAAAGCCGCACCAGCAACTTGCCGGGGTTTGAACTGGAGACAGACCGTTGTCATTAATCCATCATTCACAAAGTTCCAAGAAGCCTGTGCAAACTTAGAATGCCATCGTTCCGCATTGAACTTTTTTAGGGCGGAGACGAGGGGTTTATATGGGGTTTCGATATCGAGATCGAAGTTGAGTGTGGAGAGAAGAAAATGCTCGGCCTTCAAGAGTAACTGTTGTCTCTGCTGGAAGAAATAGGGTTCTTTTATGCGTTCCGCACTGGCCGGGTCTCCATTTTCATGGAGGACTTCATAGGAAAGCAGAGTCAGATCGTCCAATAATTTCCGTCGCGCCTCCGTGACTTTGTTGGCGACGAGCAGGCAGACGGTTGCGATTGTGTATCTATCGTTTTTGCTGTGAGATTGGTGGGTATAGAATCTGTGGCAGTATATGGTTGCTGTTGCAATGGTCACCTGGGGTAGCTTTAATTCCTTGCCTACATGTTCTATGAAACGGCAGTATGATTTCCTCAGGCGATCCTCTTTTTCTCCGTCGATTCCATCGTTTCTGGAAGGGCTGGATTCGTCGATTTCGGATTTGGTGAAATACCATCCCTCGGCGATTCTTGAAGGGCTGGATTCATCGATTTCTGGTTTCGGATTTGATGAAATACCAGAGGGTGCGGCCATTTTTACGGCCGCTGCGTCAACTCCATGGATTCTGGAAGGGCTGTATTCATCGTCGCCCAGTTCCGCGGCGACTGTGGACATTTTTGCATGATCAAGATTCATCACTGCGTCGATTCCATCGACTCTGGAAGGGCTGGATTCCTCCGTTTGGGATTTGGTGAAATACAATCCGTCGCCCGGTCGTGCGGAGCCTGCGGCGGGTATTTTCGAATGACGGGATTCGAGACAGCGACGTGAGGTTGTCTAGGGTTGGAAACTTGGAGTTGTTGGTAAGATGGAGAAGAAGTTGTTATTTATTATTATTTATAAAGGGTAGGCAATGACACGTGGATAACAAGCCGATGACTTTGTACAAGATGCTCAAGACTTTCTTGAAGGTAACATCCCAAAAATTAAAGATTTCTAAAAGAGGGATGTGGTCACTGGTGTGATGGAGATGTGAGCTAGCAAGGTGATAGTAGCCATGGAACCTTTTGTAGGGGTTTGGTTTCATTAATAGTTGTCTTTTTTTGTGTTGGGCAAACTTTTTATGCAACACAGTTGAAACAAGATCAATCAGATTCTGCAAACAATAATATTCAAAGTGTTTTAAGGAGTTTTCTTTAAAATAGAAAAGTTATAAGAATGTTAAGAACACTAACATGTAATTGTTAGTTATTGTTATTGGTTATTACGTTGCTCTCAATCCATTTCAACATTTATAAAAAAACAATTTGATCAAATCCAAAATTGTAAATTTGTTAAACATTATTTTGTTTTGTTTTATATGCATTGACTAGGTTAGCAAGGTATTTATAATTTTACTTTTATTTTAAGTACTTAAGGGTGGATGAGATTTTTTCAAACATATTAGTTGCAAGGGTTGTATCCACTAATTAGGTAAGAAAGGTATCCACAATTTCACTTTGTATTTCAAGGTGGATGAGATTTTTCTAAGCATATTAGTTGCAAGGGTTGGCTCAAGTGGTTTGACTTGTTATGTTGAAATCATATTAATCAAGTAGGTCAAAAGGTCGAAAAGGCTTGAGCCTCTTCGAGTTAGGGGTACATGTTGTTAATTGATAATGTTCTATAGAAATATATAGATGCTACCATGTAATAATCCAAGTTCAACCAATTTGTAGATATAGAGTCCTAGTGAACTTTAATAAGAATTTTTTTAGTTTATATACACAAACATTTGTATAGATACATCTTATCTTTGAAAAAATTTAAAGACTAAATACCAAAAAAAAATCTATTTTAATTTTTTTCTTTTAATATATGATAAACTCAAAATTAAAATGGATTTTATACATTTAAAAGTTATATAAAAGTTTAAGATATAAACTTTATATATACCATCCATCTTCTATTAAGATTTGAAAGTTATATATATATAAANATATATATATATATATATATATAAATTCTGCCCATTCCTTATAGCTTCTTTTAAGTATATGTCATTTTAACATAAAGCAAGGGGGAGATATAGTAACTAGTAGAGGAGGCAGAAAACATATCGAGGTGGGGCTAAGGCATGGAATCACTATCTTTAAAAGGTCCATATATTGCTTGTCCATCACCTCACTTATTAATTAAATCACTTATTAATTAAAGGCCATTAGTGTTGTAGAAGTGCTATTAGTGAAGTATGAAGTTACCCACAGTCAAGTATGAAGTTACCGTGGGTACCAAGCATATATGAAGTTAAGTTCAAGTCGAGGGGCCTAGTAGGTTATTAATCCATCCAATGTTAAGATCTTTTAAACACCATGCACACAAAAGAGTTTGATTTCAATTTATTTTTTTTCTCTCCATTAATGATTGAGTGGTAATGGACTTGGACCCATTATTAATGTAAATATTTTGAAATTATACAAAAGCCTTAAGTATACAATTTCACACAAAAGTTTGATTTCAATTTTTTTTTAATTTCTCTTCATTAATGATTGAGTGGACGTGGACCCATTATTAATGTTAATATTGTTAATATTTTGAAGTTATACAAAAGTTTTAAGTATAAAATTTGTAGTGAAAGTATACAATTTCCACATAGGAGACAATTAACCAATGTTACTTAATTTTAAAATTTTAATTGATGTTTATTTTAATTATTTAAGTAATATTATTAAATATTAATTATTTTTAACAACAATTTTTAATAATTTAAAGGACACTTAAAAGGTGATTCACGTTTTGTATAGGGGGCACGTAGTATATTTAATCTTCCACGTGGGAGAAGCATCTCAAGCAATCCTTAATATCACTCTTCTTGTTATGAACCTATGGCAAATGTTGTATTATTAGTGAGTAACGTATGCTATTAGGATCTCTCATTGCAAAGGATCCCATCAAGCAACATATTATGAACACTTTGGAAGTTTGTAGTTGGAAAGGAATGGAAGGAAGTTAACTAGTAAGGAATCTCAACTTCACTTAGTAAAAAATTATTCAAAGTTCAAACCTGGCCTGTCTACATTACAAACCTATAACACATTTGGAGAAGTTGGGGTGTTTAGACACGAGGTTTAGGGTGTTTCTGTCATTTGTGAAGTTTCTAGGTTTTTTTAGTGATATCGACAATTTAGGTTAGAGCTCTGGTCTTGGTGATATTCAGGGAGCCATTAGAAACATGTACATTATGATGAACTTACTCAATTCCCATCTCAAGGGAGTTATATCAGTCGTTGAACAACTTACCATTCATATTGCTAAGATGGATGCCAGGTTTGATGACCTAGAAAATGAGGTTTGGGAGTAGAGGGGGAAGATAGAGAAGCTCCTCGCAGCTTCAGAGGTTCCTCGGGAACTTCTAATGGGTGGACAATCTCATAATGATCCTTGTGAAAATTCTAAGGCCATCAAGGAAGATTCGAAACAACAAGTTGATATAGTCCCTATCGATATATCTAGTTCCCCCATACATGAAGCAAGAGCCATGGGAATTCGAGAAGGTACTTCATGGATTCTGAAAGGGTTGGATTTTTCATCGCCTAGTTCCACGGACTCTATGGGAATTTTCGCATGATTGGGATTCATTGTTGCGTTGATTCCATTAACTCTAGAAGGGTTGGATTCCTCCATTTGGGATCTGGTGAAATACAATCCGTCGCCCGATCCTACAAAGCTTGCAGGTATTTCCAAATGATCGAGATTCTACACAACGACATGGACACAGACAATGAATTTGTGTATAGTTGAAGTGTGATGGCCCTAGGAAAAATCAAACAAAATTCTGCCAGAATTCTACACAGAAAGGTGAAGATTTCAATCACACGATGGATGAAGCTGCGACGGAAGAAACCGCGACAGAGGGAACCACAACGGAAGAGGAATAAAGTAGTCGAAAAGAAGGGTTCGACTGGTTTTTTAGGAATAATTAGTTAGACTGAAAGCTTGATTTTAGTAATAAAGCATGATTCTATTTTGGGCCGATAATGCCTATTTTTGGAGATAACTAGATGTATTAAAATAGAAAGATAGTCTGTCAACTGACAGTTAAGAGTCAGTTGACGATTGGATTAAGAATTGTAAAAGAAGAAAAGTTTATAAAAGCATGAACCCAAGCTCTATGCAGGGGGGTTGTTGTTGGTCAAGGATATAGAGATTTGCTTAGTCAAGGAATTGATCCAGGATGTGTACGGATCAATGAGTAAGAGAAGAAGAGAGAGAGAGACCAAAATCAAAGAGCATGAGACGAGAGATGAATGTACGCATTGTAAAGAGGATCTAAAAGAAGAGTCTGCAACATGAGTACGCAGACCAAAGGTGCCAAACCAATTCTCATGTCAGATGAAGAGCACCTTTGTGGTTTTTACCAGATGGGTTTCCATGTTACATATTGTCTCTATGTGTTTTGTGTCGAATGCATAATTGATATAGATGAGCTTATCTAAATGCGTCGCACATGCTTAATGGTGAATGAAATTATATTTGTGTCACATCTGTACTGAGTAAATATCTGGTAATTCTTTATGTTATATGTTGTTATTTATGTCAACGAAATGGTAGATAGTTATATTGAATGGATGAATAAGAAAAAAAGTTTATTTCCCAGCTCCAGTCAAGTAATATGATAATACATAAGAGTGAAATCCCTGACATAATTGCAAAAACATGGTTTTGGAAGTACCCATAAGATATCTCAGATGAGACTACATTGTGTCGCGGGTGTTGCCAACTGATTTTCCTTCTGTCGGGTCGATATATTAGGTCTTGTTGACAAACGAAGGGTCTGAACTTCAGTTAACCGAAAGTTAGGCCAACAAATGGTTCATCTGTCGGGATCGTGAATCATTCTGGTGGGGATATGTTTTGGCATCTAACGAAGACGAAAATTCAAGATTGGGTCAATTATAAGGCACTAGAGTTTGCACAAGAATAAAGTAAAGGATCATGGTGGACTACTACTGAGTGGTTGGAACGGTTCCTTTATACGAACATTCACAGAATTTTCTTTAGCGAATTTCCCATTATATTGCATGAGTGGTTGTCGAAGCTAGCAACCTAGAAGAAAATTTTTCAAGGAGGAGAGCTGACCGAGTTCAGTCCCGAGCTAATCCAGCAGTTGAAAATAACTAGTAACCCTATATCTAGGGTTGATGACTTTTGGGTTGACAATATTCTGGACAAATATATCACAGAAATTGCAGTTGACACGATAAAATCATATAGTGAAACGCAAAGAGAATTTTTCCAAGGACCGCGAGGGTGATATTTGAAATCTTTAAAATTATGGATTAAGATGATGGCATGTGAAAAAGGGATCCTGAGAATGGAGCCCGATGAGTAAAAATTTGTGCACGAAGGCCTGGGATATGTCGCAAGAAAGATTGCAAGAAAAATGGGTGGTGATAAACTAAGATTTTTGTTGGTAATAGTGAGACTAAACTAGAAAGTGGACACTTGAGAGGTGGAAAAATATTTCGGTCGGAGAAGAGAAGAAGGATTGCGACAAGAAGAGGAAGTTGCAGTGCGACTAGAGGAGAGGACTACAAACTGGCATTGCACCTTGACGGAGGATCTTGTGACGAAGAAGAGGAGTACCATCTTATATCTGAAGGAGACAAAGAAGAAGAGGCACCAGACCCAGATCATTATTATGACATACCCAAGGCCCCACATACATCACCTAAGGTAAGATTGAGAAACACATCACCAAGTGGTTTTTCTAATCCGACTAACGGTAATAGTGGAACTAACAGTCAAGGAACTCCAGCTAGCGGAATTTTTAATTCAACAATACTAAGAGTAAACAAAATGACTAGGAACGATATAAATTTTCCAATCTTTAATGGAAATGGGTTGGATGACCCATATGAACATTGGTTTCTATGCGAAGCCATAAGGACCATGCAACATGTCCAATATGATGCCATAAATAAATCTCAGATGATCAAGACCCTCATAGGTCGTGCACTCAACTGGTACATGAAATTCTTTGTAGTTCATGTAGGAATCAGTCAAAAGACATTGAATTGGATCCAAAGAGGATTGATAGATGACTTTAAGAAGCTGAAATTTGAGTCGCAGTGCATTACAGAGTTGAAAGAAATCAAACAATAACCTATGGATTCTATTCGGGACTTCAACCAAAGATTCAAGAATTTGATGGCCAATGTAAGTTTTCAAATGGAAGACATCTAGCACAAAGAAAGGTTTATATCAACAATGTTTCCACATATTTGTGTTCCATTAATGTATCAAAAAATTGTATCACAAAGCGAGGATCTTGATCTCCCCATGAAGTTAGAAGCCTCATCGGCCGGATAAACTGGTGTAGGAATGATGTGAATCTAGGCACAACTTGCTAACCTTACACTACAACTTCAGGATATCAAGAAAGGAAAAGAAGTACAAGAAGAGCTATGGTGTACCAGATGCAACACTGGAGGACATCAAAAGGTTAATTTCCCGACGTTTATGAATTATGTCGCATCATGAGCACTGAATCCGATGAATACACAAGATTCCTTAGTGTCGAATCTTTGAGACTAGAGGAAATCGACAAGAAGAATGGTTATACTTATAGAAAATCATAAGTGCGCCAATGAGTCTAAATTGTAAATTTTTCCAGTCGGTGTGCCACGCCGAGAAAGATTGCATAGCATACCATCTACTACAAGAGAAAATAGTTGACACATACCTAATGGAGAGCGATGAACATATGCAGGTTAAGTGATCTCAGGCTCAATTTCCTCAAAACTATTACCCTCGGGCCCAATATCCACAAGCACAATACCTTGAGCCCAGGGGGGTGGAATTTTCAGAGGTCAAGTACAAGGAGGAGGATTTGGTCGCAGAAGAGGCCAAGTGATATGTTATAATTGTGGACATCCTGGACACTTTTCTAGGGACTACACAAATCATACTATGAGTTGTTCATATTGTAAATATTTTGACCATAATGTCTAAGAATTCCATCTGTTGATTGCAAAATTGTAGGCTAGGAATGTGGGAAATTAGAACCCACCTTAGAATCCCAATCTGAGCATCTAAAAGATCTCTATTGAACCAAGGAATCAAAGTATTGTCTTCGTCACAAGAGGAGGTGTTGTGAACATAGATGATCAAGAAGCGCCATATGGCCAACCACGAGTGTGACCAGCAGCACAAAAGAAGGCACCATTCGACATCCATAAAGAAAAATAAGTATTCCTATATGCATGACAAGAATTCATTGACAGAAATCAAGCATCGACCTCTACAAGTATGCCATATGAAGGACCAATCCTGGAAATGCCTGAGAGATTTGACTAGTTGTTTTGAAAGAATCCAACAGGAAAGGTTAGTAAGCTGAAAGAATTCTTTAAAAGTTGTTTATCACTAATACAAGACAAAGATGATGTAGTAGAATTGACAGTGTTAAAAGAAGAACCTCAAAAATACGTGCGACAAGAAAGAAGGGTTAATCATATTGGCAAAATATTAAATATTGGTCGTGAAATGAGAATGACCGACTAGATAGGATATTATGACATGGACTATATTATCCTGGAAATCGGATCCGATGTGAACATTCTTACTAGGAAGACTTGGGAGAGTATGGGAAAACCAAGACTAGTATGGTCCCTTGTACAAATCAGACTAGCAAATTAGTCGAAGGTTTTACCTATTGGTTGACTGACTGAAGTTCTTGTCGAAATAGGACTTCGCACTTATGCATACTTTGAGGTGATTGAAATTTTTGATGATATGAATCTATATCCTGTGCTTTTGGAGATCGATTGGGCCATTGATAACCAAACTATAATCAATTTCAAGAAAAGGATACTAACTTTTGAAGATAAAGAACTAAGGATGGTCGCATCGCTTGATCGTCTAGAAGGCTAGAGGTATGTCGAGCAGGTGAATAGTGAAGGGCAAGGTAGATATCTGGAACACATCTATAACATTAGTTATGCAATGGATGATTATGTGAATCCAAAGACCGAGGAAAAACTCAGTTGGATAAGCGTTAGTTCATGCACGTCATATTCAGGAGAAGCTTTGGAAAACTGGAAAAACCAATTGCATGAAGTATCAACGAGAAGAAGCGCAAGAATTACAAAATTCGTGTGACGGGTAGGTATAAAGGTATGTGATATACCTACCTATGAGGGATTTTCTAACTTGAAAACTTTTCTGATATAATTTGAAGAAAAAGTAACAGAACCCCATCGACTGTTAGCTTTGGACTTTGCATTGAAGGCCACACATTCCCGATGGTGGGTCACACATAAACAATCTATCTCGAAATGGCCCCAATACCGGAGATTGATGGAACTAAAATTTGGAGAGAAGGTTATATACACTGGATAGAAATATACACTATTGAATGGTCCTATCGAGCACATTGAGAACTTTCGTTCGACCTGGGACGCATGCCCGCGAGAGGAGCAGGTCCATCAATTTGTAAACACATTAGATATGATACCACGACACTAGTATACATCAGTCAAACTGTGACAAGGGATAGTAGAATGGGAATATTTAGTTGCGATTTTCTCCCAGATGTTTGAATTTATTGATGATCATTCATCAATTGATGCTTCTCTACAAATAATTAAGGGTAATATATTCGAAAATATTCCTATGGAAATGAAAAAATTTAATTAGAGCAATGCAACAGTCCAACAATGGATGGAGTCCTACAATGTAACAGGTGAACCAGATGATTATGATCTTTGCAACATAAATATTCTAGAGTCTAAATACACTCATGCGGTGGAAGGATCAGGTGTGTCAAGCAATAGATTTCTGAATCCATTAAAAATAAAGAAAGTAAATATTGGGTCTCTAGAAAATCCAAAATTTTCCAATATTAGAGATTACTGGGACGATGAAACTATTGGAAATATTAGAGACTTGCTACATGAGTTTCAAGATCTGTTTCCCACTAAGCTTTCTAAAATAGTCTCCGCAATGATAAGAACAAGATGAGTCTCCAATAGCAACAAGAATAAGTGGCAAGCGATCATAATCGCAAGGTCAGTCTCTTCGATCGAAAAATCATTGTCGGAGATCTTGGAGAAATGAAGATCCCATTGAAGCTCGACGCAAAGCGTGTTAAGCAACGACTGTATCAATCAATCCGTAGTACAAAAAAATGTTAAGAAATAGATTGTTAAGATAGAATTTTGGATGTGGGTATCATAGAATCTACTGAAGAATCCGAGTGGATTAGCTTGATGGTAGTGCGATATAAGAAGACTTCTAGTGAAGTGCACATCTATTTCGACCTAAGGAAGTTGAATGATGCATGCATGCATGAACCGTTTTTGACCTCGTTTACAAATGAGGTGTTGCATAATTGTGATGGAACATCGACACAAAACAACCTTTGTGATGGATTGGGGATGTTTGCAGTATATAGTGATTCCCTTTGGACTTAAGAATGCTCATGCTATCTTTTCCAGGATAGTCATGGCTGCTTTCAAATATTTCATTCACAAGTTTATTGAAGTCTATTTTGATGAATGGACGGTATTTGGGATTATAAAATATCATATTGAGAGCCTCATAATGATGTTGGAACAATGTCGACAGTATCATATTTCTCTGAATCAAAGAAATTTATTTTATGTGCTTTGTTTGGAATTATGTTGGGTCATGTGGTTTGTCTCAATGGAATATTGGTTGATCCTTCTAAAATTGCAATAATCGTCGACCTAACTCCACCCATGACAATAAAGCAGCGAAGAATGACTTTGGGACATATTGGGTACTATCAGAAATTTATTAGAGTATATGTAGAGGTGACTACTCCTATGGATAAATTATTGAAGAAGGATGTGAAGTTTCAATGGAATGAACAATGCAAGGAAAGTCTGTCTTGAAGAATAAGATGGTCACAACACACATATTAGTTTTCCAGATTGGAAGAAGGAGTTTCGTGTACATGTCGATGCGTCGTTTGTCACACTCAGTGTTGTACTATCACAACCTGGTGAAGGTTCTATTCATCATCCTAATGCTTTTGCTAGCATAAAATTATAAACAACAGAGAAGAATTATACCACGATTGAAAGAGAATACTTAGCTATGGTCTATGTGCTTCAAAAGTTTTGACACCAGTTGTCAAGTGGACATTTTAAATTGTACACAAATGTTGCTGGAAATAATCACATCCTACAGACAAGAGCTGTTTCCCTAGCTTGAATCCTTCACAACTAGAACAAATGAGTAATAACAGTAAAGAGCACTTTCCCTAAAATAAACAGATGTTTGAAATGAGGCTTTCACCTGCAATACAGTGTAATGATCCAACCTTCAAGAATGCTAGATCTCCACAATTTACCTACAAAAACACATCACAAAGCACACAAGATCAAAAGTATCAAAAGCAATCTATTATCCTATATCAAAGGATAAGGAGTTTGATAATAAAAGTAGTGCTTGAAAGACAATGAGAATCATGTGAAATAAAATCTTTACTGCATAATAAAATGAAGAGAGAGATTACAATGATTATGCCTTAGTGTTGAGAGATCTCCTCTCATGCCAAGTCTTGTCCTCAAAGCTTCAATTTGTCTTCTATATGCTCACCCTATATTTGGCTATAACTTTGCTTCAACAACATAACTTTCCTCATGTTACCCATGGGGGGTGAACCAGTACTTATAGCCCTTGGGAGGATAGGATTGTTGAGGAAATGGTGGATGAGGTGGAAGGGAGATGTTATTAAGGGGGATCTCGAGTCCAGGTAGTCCACAAGAGTAGGTGTAATGTCCCCGACCCTCCGACCGATGAAGAGGACGCTACCAATTCTGCTATCTACCCGGGAAACTAGCCCCATGAACATAATAATAAAAATTGAAATGCTTTGAACTAAAACATGCATACATTATTACCATACAGCGGAAGAAAAACCATACATTGAAGCATCCAACATGTTCATTGCAGTTCATTATCAAATGCAATTGTAGGGATTTAAACACAAGAATACTTATCTTACGAAGAATAACACCCCACAACTAGCTATGTCGCTACAACATTCCACCCAACCATAGGCCAGCGTGCTCCTTAATCTCTCAACAACACTGCCACCCCCGAGCTGGGCATGATTCCCACAAGGAATAAGGAAACTAAGCAGACTCACACATAGCCAAGGATACCAAAAAGTTCAACCAAGCCAACACAGTTGGATTTATCAGGCTAAGAGTACACAACAACACATAACCAAGCCAACAAGTTCGGTTTATCAGGTTATCAGGAAATTGAAGTAGTGTCTGCTAAGCTAGTGGGCTCACTAAAGAGCTAAGGATGCCTACACCAGAACTAGCTTGACTCCTGATACATCCACACACACCCAACACAAGGAATCATTCCCCTCTCTGTTGCATTGTCCCTCGGGACATGACTTCCCTTCCAGTGCTATTCAAGGGGTGTAGAGAAGAGAACCAGCCCTCTAGCTCTGTCTATGAGGCTCCTGTAAACACTAGGATTATCAATAAGACTCATTTCCACTCCTACACAGTCTAAAGACCAATCCACTGTCCACACACAACAAAACAACCAACACAACAATTCACAACTTTGGGGTTTAAAGGAAAACACCACAGAATGAAACCGAAATGGAAACTTGGGTAATACACAACTCAGACTGAGCAATTCTATTCTTGATTCATTCTTGGTCCTATCATGGCCAAAACGACTCAAGCACAAACTTACAGCAACCCAAAATTGTGGGGAAACCAACATCGATTTCTCAGCTTGGAAAACGGTGGAGAAATGTCACAAAAACGTTGGGGAAGAAACCCAATCATAGATCATCACCCAAAAATGAAATTCTCAGCCTGAGGAGAGTGAAGAACAACTTTCCATGTGAGGTAAAAACACACATACAGGAAAATTCCCAAAAACAAAATTTACCCACAACCAAATCATGAACGTAAGGCAGCTCTCCTAGTTCTTTGCATGATAAACAATCCCAAAACCTATGCATGAGGAGAGAAAACAATCATCTCTGCGTGAGAATGAAAAAATAGAAGAATGGGGTCTCAAAATGGAAGAATGGGGTCTCTCCTTCTCCTTCCCACGTGAGGAGGAACAGCTCCTTGGTGGAGTGTGCGTGTGGGAAAGGACTACCTGTCCTTCCACACACCACTGCCCATGCAAAATGTTTTTCCCAGGAAATAACTGCCCCCAACTAACTCCAGAGAATTCAATTTGGTAGTTGATTGATTGGTGGGTTCTCCTATTGACATCTGGATTTTCCCTATTGGCCCCAAAGGTTAAATAATCCCCCTCCTTATCCTTAGGAAAATCATTCCCTTTTCATTTTGGTTGCATTGACATAGCTGGTTGTGGGTATTTTTAATTAAAATGCATGTTTACATGATGCCAAAATTAATATGTGCCAGATAGCACAATATACCATCGATAATGATTTTAATCGCCGCAACATAAAACAATTAAATCGATGGTGGGGCTTTTTCCTTTATCTCCACACCACGATTAATTACAATATATACATCATATACATTTTTAATGCAAACGGGGTCAAAACTGGGGTGTTACATTCCCCTCCCCCTTCAACAGCACTGTCCTCGGTGCTTTACAAAATTGAACAAAATGCTACACTGGTATCGCCTCAGTGTTCCACATAATTGAACAAAAATGGATGTGCCAATCGCATGGCATCCTCCAGCTCCCACGTGGCCTCTTCAGGACCATAGTGCTCCCATTGCACCTTTACCTGCCCTATGGTTCGGTTCCGGAGCATTGTGACCTTCCTGTTGAGGATGCGCATTGGGTCAATTTGGAACTCTCCCTTGGGTTCCACCTGAATCACATCCCAATTTATCACATGGTTAGGATCATGTACATATTTCTTAAGCAAAGAAACATGAAAATTATTATGAGCTCCAGTGCTAGCAGGAAATGCAAGTCTATATGCAACTGGCCCTATTCTTTCAAGCACTTCAAAAGGCCCAAAATATCTTGGTGACAGCTTGGCACAACTTCCAAGCTTCAAGGAACTCTTCGTTTCCCTCACTCGGAGGTAAACATGATCCCCAACACTGAACTCTCTGTTCACCCTATGCTTATCTGCGTAGCTTTTCTATCTGTCCTGGACTACTTTCAGATTCTACCTAATCTTTGCAACCTCTTGCTCCATCTTCTTCAGCAATTCTGGACCAAGCACAACCCTGTTCACTGGATTATCCCAAGTCATTGGTATCCTACACCTTCTTCCATACAAAGCTTCATACAGACCCATCCCCAAGGATGCCTGTTGTCCATTGTTATAAGCAAAATCTACCAAGTGTAACTAATCTTCCCACTTGGTTGGTTTGTCCATCACATACATGTGAAGCATGTATTCGAGTACTTGATTAACTCTCTATTTTCCCATCAGTCTGAGGATGGTAGGTAGTGTTGAAATTCAACTTTGTACTCAAATCTGCAAACAACCCCTTCCAAAAATTGGAAGTGAACTTGACATCTCTGTCAGAGACTATTGCCTTAGGAAATCCATGCAATTTGAAAATCTCCTTCATGAATATCTTTGCAATGTCATCATTCTTATGCATAGACTTCACCGGTATAAAATGTGTTTCTTTTGTCAACTTGTCCACGACAACCATGATGGAATCATGTTGTCTCCAAGTCATTGGCAATACTGTAATAAAATCCATGGAAATAACTTCCCATTTCCATTCTGGAACTAGCAAAGGCTGCAACAAACCTACAGGGTGTTGATGCTCAACCTTTACTTGTTGGCATTTCATGCACCTTGAAATATATTTAGCCATGTCCTTTTTCATTTTTGGCCAAAAGTGTTATATTTTTATCATTCAAGCTAGCAGTATCTTAGTATTTTTAACTGAGAGAATAACAGGCACAACAATCAAACACAATAGAAAATAGACACAAATATTTTCCTCAGGGAAACCATAAAGGAGAAAACCCCTCAACTTTGTCAGAGATAGAATCAACACCAAAAGTAAAACCCAAAAATAGTAAGATGATCTCCCGACAGCATTATTCTCTCTCTCTCTTGTCCCAGCAACTTCTTCTCTCTCAGTTATGCGCTAAAACTGAGTGTGAGTGAATGTGTGTTAAATAGAGAGGCTCACTCTCTATTTATACTAATTCTCGACTTGACAATAACTCACTAGGGCTGACTTCTCTAGGACAGTCTAATAACCCTAGGGCCCCACAACTGCGGGGACTTTAACCCTTGATCAATAAGGAGGGTTACCCTCTATGAATTTACATGACTTGTTTACATTATTGAATCTCCCGATAGGAACATCGGGTTATGACATGACTCAATTACATTATAGATACTTCTCAGAATAAACATAGGGGTACAATACATAAAATATAAGAGTGAATACATTCCAAGTTACAAATACATCAACACTCCCTCTTAACTAGGAAGGTATTCTCTCAACACAGTTTATCAGCACGTGTCTTCTTCTCTGTATCATCTAGATCATCATCATGTTATCTTCATATTCAAGTCATCTTCATTACTAGATCTGGATCATCACTATATCATCATCGCTGGATCTAGATCATCACTATATCTGGAACATCACTGGATCTGGAATATCACTGGATCTAGATCATCTCTGGATCTAGATAATCTCTGTTGGATCGTCATCACAGGTGCTATCTTTCGATTCTTCTCATCATAGGGAGTTCTACAGAGCCAACCTTTTTTCATGCTGGTTGTAGGCCTAGCCTCCATGTAGGTCTTCTTCAGCATTTATATCTAACCCTAATTTAGAATGGCCCCCCTAGCACTTACATCTGACCATGAGAGGAACACATCCAACACCATGTCAGAAAGGTATGCCCAACACTCACATCTGACCATGGGAGGAACACATCCACCACCATGTCAGAAAGGCCCAACACTCACATCCATTGGCATGATAGGACACACCGTCTATCATCCAAGGAAAGGCTCAACACTTACATCTATTGGCATAGTAGGACACACCATCTACTATCCAGAGAAAGGAACAACACTTATATCCTCTAGCATAGTAGGACACACCATCTACTATCCAAGGAATGGCTCAACACTTATATCTACTGGCATGGTAGGAAACACCATCTACCATCCAAAGAAAGGCTCTGCACTTACATCCGTCGGCATGATAGGACACACCATCTATCATCCGAGGGAAGGCTCTGCACTTAAATACGTCGGCATGATAGGACACACCATCTATCATCCAGGGAAAGGCTCTGCATTTACATTTGATCATGTGGGAGCCAATCCCATAGTCATATCAGAATGGCTTTGCACTTACATTTGATCTTGTGGGAGCCAATCCCACAGTCATATCAGAATGGATCTGCAGTTACATCTGATCATGTGGGAGCCAATCCCATAGTCATATCAGAATGGATTTGCACTTACATTTGATCATGTGGGATCCAATCCCACAGTCATATCAGAATGGATCTGCAGTTACATCTGATCATGTGGGAGCCAATCCCATAGTCATATCAGAATGGCTCTCATCTCTAAGCTTATTATTCCTGGTAACTAACCAGGTGCCTCCATTCTCCCAGAGAATGGCCTTCTACACTTATATCTGATCATGTGGGAACACATCCCTCAATCAAATTAGAATGGATTTGCATTGATCATGTGGTAACACAACCCACAATCATATCAGAGCATCTATGCACTTACATCTGACCATGGAAGGAACCAATCCTCTCACCATGTCAGAAGGGATCACAGACTCATCACTTCCCCTTGGAAGGAACCTTGATCTGGAGAACATCAAGCTTCTCCCTGAAGTACTCAAACTTCATTCTAGCCAATGGCTTGGTCAACACATCAGCTATATGCTCATCCGTCGCAACATACTGGAGCTTCACTGCTCCTCTCTGCACCATATCCCTGATATAGTGATATTTGATCTCGATATGCTTCGACTTGTCATGGAACACCGGGTTCTTAGACAACTTCACACAACTCTGGTTGTCGCAATATATACAAGTAGCATCCAACTGGAGATAAAACAAATCAGATAGTAGCTTTCTAAGCCACACTGCCTCACAACTAGCCAAAAAAGCTACGACATACTCTACTTCGGCTGTACTCGGTGCCACACATGACTGCTTCCTGCTAAACCAAGATATCACACCTGATCTCATACTGAAGAAACACCCTGAAGTGCTCTTCCTATCGATGGAACTACCTGCCTAATCTGAATCAACATAACCTTCCAGGTTAATCTTATGATTCTCCTCATACTTGAGCCCATAATCAATTGTACCCTTCAGGTACCTCAGAATATACTTTGCAGCAATCAAGTGAACATGTCTAGGATTTGTTAGGAACTGGCTCAATGTGTTCATAGCAAAGCAAATATCTGGTCTTGTATTCATCAGGTACATCAAGGATCCAATCATCTGACGATACATCGTAGCATCAACTTCTTTTGATGAAGCATCACTCAATAGTTTCAGGTTCGATGCCATAGGTGTGGTCATGGCCTTGCAATCCATCATCCCAAATCTCTTCGGGGTATCTACCGCATACTTCCCTTATCCCAGGGAAATTCCATCTGCATTCTACCACACCTCCATGCCTAGAAAATAGTGCATCATACCCAAGTTCTTCATTTTAAACTTGACAGTAAGCTTCCTCTTTGTCTTAGCAATCAATGCATCCATACCTGTTACAAACAGATCATCTACATACAGCAGGGATATTGCTGGGTTCCCTTCTTCAACCTTGTAGTAAAGGTTGGAATCTGCTTTACTCTTGGTAAAGCCCAAACTACATAGGAAGCTATCAACTCTATTGAACCATGTCCTAGGTGCCTGTTTCAAACCGTACATAGCTTTCTTCAATTTACACACATGAGTCTCCCTGTCATGTGTCTCAAAACTGAGTGGCTGCTCCACATACACTTCCTCTTCTACTACACCATTCAAGAAAACAGTCTTGACATCCAACTGGTGTATCTTCCATTTCATCACTGTAGCCAAAGCAAGTACTGATATTATGGAAGTGTATCCGGCTACAGGTGCAAAAGTTTCGTCATAATTTATTCCTTCTTTCTGGGAGAAGACGCGAGCCACAAATATTGCTTTATATTTCTCTATGTCGCCATCTATAGCATGCTTGATCTTGTAGATCCACTTGGAAGTCACAACATACTTCCCTTCTGGTCTAGAAACAACATCCCAGACATCATTCTTCATGATCGATTGGTACTCCTCAATCATAGAATCCTTCCATTCTTTCTTCTCTACCGCTTCTTCATAGTTGGAAGTTTCTTTATCAATAATGTCACATAGCAGGGCCACATAACCGGAGCAGGACCTAGTTCTCTTTATTTCTCTGTGTGTTTCTTCTGGAGCGCCATATCTTTCTGCACATTGGATAGCCTCTCGTACCCATGCAGGTTTCCTCTTGTGAGGATTCTTCTCTTGGGGTGGATCTATAGGTTCCTAAGGTTCTTCTATTTCTTGATCTTCATCCTGATTTGCATCGTTCATAGTTGTATCTTGAATTCTGGGTACTCTTATTTCTTCAGAGTCTTCAACTAGTCTCTTTCTGGATTTGTTGTAAGTTGAATCTTCGTTGAATGTTACGTCTCTGCTTATGTCGATCTTCTTGAATCCTAGGAAGTATATTGTATAATATTTCGATATTTCACTGTATCCCACAAATATGCCCTTCTTTCTAGAAGGATATAACTTTGTGTTTTATTTTGGAATGTGTATGTATAAAGGACAACCGAATATTTTGAGATGGCTGACTTCTGGTTTCTTGCTAGAAAAGACTTCTTCAGGTGTCTTGTCTTCGAGTACTCTGTGTGGAGTACGGTTCTGTACATACACTACTATTCTGGCAGCTTCTGCCCATAGATGCATGGGAAGATCTTGATCATAAAGCATGGCCCTTGTAGCTTCCATGATCATTATATTCTTCCTTTTTGCAACCCCGTTCTGTTGTGGATTATATGGAGTGGATAACTCCCTCTTAATCCCTAAATCTTTTCACAACTCTTTGAATTCATTTGATGTGAATTCTCCACCATTATCTGATCAAAAGGTCTTGATCTTCTTTTCTATGTGGTTCTCTATCAAGGCTTTGAATTCCTTGAACTTGCTAAATACTTCATCTTTGTTCTTCATGAAGTATATCCATGTCTTCCTAGAAAAATCATCAATAAAAGAAACATAGTATACATACCCACTTAATGAACTAGATGACATCGGACCGCATACATCGGAGTGAATGATTTCCAAGATTCCTTTTTGCCTTGCTCTCACTACTTGGAAATGTCTTCTTTGTGTTCTTTCCTTTCGCACATCCTTTGCAGACACCATCATGTTTTGTCTGTATTTTTGGAATACCTTCAACAGATTTGCTTGCAAGTGGTAGTGCTTTGTAGTGCACATTGTTGATGTAATTGTAACTTTGAAATGTATTCACTTGTATATCTTATGTATTGTACCCCGATGTTTATTCCAGAAAGTGTTTGTAATGTAATTGAGTCATGTCATGCTCCGATGTTTCGATCAGGAGTTTCTATAATGTGAACAAGTCATGTCAAGTCATTTTGGGTAACCCTCCTATTGATCAAGGGTTAAAGTCCCTGCAGTTTTGGGGCCCTAGGGTTATTAGAATATCCTAGAGAAGTTGGCCCTAGTGAGTTATTGTCAAGTCTAGAATTAGTATAAATAGAGAGTGAGCCTCTCTATTTAACATACACTCACTCACACTCAGTTGTAGTGCATAGCCGAGGGAGAAGAAGTTGTTGGGGCTAGAAAGAAAGAGACTACTGCTGTCGGGAGATCATCTTACTATTTTGGGGTTTTACTTTTGGTGCTGATTCTATCTCTGAGGAAGTTGCGGGGTTTTCTCCTTTATGGTTTCCCTGAGGAAAAACATTGTGTTCAGTGTCTCTTGTGTTTGATTGTTGTGCTTGTTATTCTCTCAATTAAAGATCCTAATATAATGCTAGCTTGAATGATAAAAATCTAACATGGTATCAGAGCTAACCTAAGAAGAAGACACTATGCAGCTGCGGTAACTAGGGATTCCTACTTTTTGGATATCTCTCCATATATTTTCAGCAAAAGAAGGTTGGGATGACTCTCCTCTCTATGGCGCATCTTTTCGTTGAAGCAGAATCTCATTCTGAGCATTTTTAGTTTTTGACCTGACATTGCTGCCAGAAATTAGGGCTTTCCACAGAAGTGGAATTTTTGAGTGAGCCTAGGCCTGGATTGATCTCCTCCTCAAAATTGAATTTTAGAGATCAAGATAAAAAAAAGTTGGTTGGACAGAACTCCGGGAAAGTCAAACCCTAATATACTCCTAAACCAGAACTACAGAATTTCAGCTCGAGATCCAGATTTGACATCTTAACCTGGTAAGATATAAATCTTTTGTATTTCCATTTGAGGTTCTCAGTTAAGATGTCTCATCATACGAAGCTTGATGAAAATCTTGAGGGAGCTGATAACTTTCGAGCCTGGAAGTATAGGATCTCTCTGGTCCTGGAAGAAAATGAGTTGGACTCCTATATCAATGAGGAGGTTCCAGTTCCAGAGGGAGATAAGGCTAAGGCCTTACACAAGAAGAAATTGGTCATGGCTAAGAGGATTATTGTTGATTCAATCAAGGATCGCCTCATACCACAGGTGTCCTCCCTAAAGACACCTAAAGTTATGTTTGGTGCCATGACCAAACTGTTTGAAGGAAAGAACATAAATCGAAAGATGACTCTGAGAAACCAATTAAAGAATGTAAAGATCCAGAATGTAGAAACCATCTAGTCTTACTTTACAAGATTCTCTCAGATCAAAGAAAAACTTGAAGCAGTGGATGAAGAAGTGGAGAATGCAGAGATTGTGATGACCACCTTGAATGGTCTCCCTAGGACATGTGACTCTTTCATTCAAGGGATCTATGCCAGAAAGAAGCTAGTCAAGTCCAGCAGACTATGGGAATAATGCTCTCAAGAAGAATCTTAGATAGCAGCTCGAGAAGAAAAGAGGGGAAGTGAAGATCAAGTTCTCACAGTACACTCCAAGAAAAGTAGAAGAAGCTCTCATCACTCCAGAGGTAAGAACTTCCACCAGAAATATAACACTAGAAAATATTTATCTAAATTAAGATGCTATACATGTGATGAAAGAGGACACTTTGCCAAAGATTGTCCTAGAAACAAGGTTAACTCCCATAAGAAGAAGGGAAACAAGACAAGACATCATGCTCATGCTATAGAATATGATGAACCTTCCACAAAGAGAATCAAGCAAGAAAGTGATGATTCTTCAAGTGATGAAGAATATGTCTTGATTTTCGCCCTCACGGGGACTATCACACATGGAAGCAATGATTGGCTTATAGATAGTGGTGCTTCCAAACATATGACGGGATTCAAAGAATACTTTGTGAAACTATCTGAACATGACTCACCTCACAAGGTGAAACTTGGGGATGACTACCAATATCCAATAAAAGGTAGTGGGGAATCCTCCTATAAGCTAGACTCTGGAAAGTCTACAAAGATGCAAGATGTATTGTTTGTACCAGGACTAAAGAAGAACCTTCTCTCCATATCTGCATTAGATGCAAAAGGCATGAGGGTTGCATTTATAGATGGCCAAGTTATCACGTGGCCAAAGGGAAAGACTATTAATGATGCAGTAGTGATTGGGGAATAAGAGGGAGGTCTATACAAATTGAAGGGCCATCTAGAACAAGCCTTGGTCCATGACACCATAGATCCAAATGAACTTTGGCATAGAAGGCTTGCACATGTGCACTACAAAGAGCTACCACTTGCAAGCAAAGTTGTTGAAGGTCTTCCAGAAATTCAGGCAAAACATGTTAGATTCTGCAAAGGATGTGCGAAAGGAAAGAACACAAAGAAGACATTTCTAAGTGGTGAGAGCAAGGCAAAAGCAATCTTGGAAATCATTCACTCCGATGTATGCGGTCCAATGTCATCAAGTTCATTAAGCGGGTATGTATACTATGTTTGTTTTATTGATGATTTTTCTAGGAAGACATGGATATACTTCATGAAGAACAAAGATGAGGTATTTAGCAAGTTCAAGGAATTCAATCCTTGATCGAGAACCACACATAAAAGAAGATCAAAATCTTTTCAATTAGATAATGGTGGAGAATTCACATCAAATGAATTCAAAGCATTATGCAAAGATTCAAGGATTAAGAGGGAGTTAACTACTCCATATAATCCACAACAGAATGGGGTTGCAGAAAGGAAGAATAGAACGATCATGGAAGCTGCAAGGGCTATGCTTCATGATCAAGATCTTCCCATGCATCTATGGGCAGAAGTTTTCAGAACAACGGTGTATGTATAGAACCGTATTCCACACAGAGTACTTGAGAACAAGACACCTGAAGAAGTCTTTTTCGGCAAGAAACTATAAGTCAACCATCTCAGAATATTCGACTGTCCTGTATACATACACATTCCGAAAGAAAAGAGGACGAAGTTAGATCCTTCAAGAAAGAAGGGTATATTTGTGGGATACTCTAAAAGCTCGAAGGCTTACATAATATACTTCCCAGGATTCAAGAAGATCGATATCAGCAGGGATGTAACATTTGACGAAGACTCAACTTACAACAAATCCAAAAAGAGACCTAGTAAAGATCCTGAAGAAACAGAAGCATCCAGAATTCATGACACAACCATGAACAAAGAAACTCAAGAAGAAGATCGAGAATTAGAAGAACCTCAAGAACCTATAGATCCACCTTAGGAGAAGAATCCTCACAAGAGGAAACTTGCCTGGGTATGAGAAGTTATCCAAGGTGCAGAAAGATATCGGGCTCCAAAAGAAAATCACAGAGAAAGGAAAAGAACAAGATCTTGTTCCAGTTATGTAGCCCTACTATGTGACTTTATGGATATTGAACCTTCCAACTATGAAGAAGCGGCAGAGAAGAAAGAATGGAAGAATGCTATGATCAAAGAGTATTAATCGATCATGAAGAATGATGTTTGGGATGTTGTCCCAAGACCAGAAGGGAAGTCTATTGTAACTTCCAAATGGATCTAAAAGATCAAGCATGTTGCAGACGGCAGCATAGAAAAATATAAAGCAAGATTTGTGGCTCGTGGCTTCTCCCAGAAGGAAGGAATAGATTATGAAGAAACCTTTGCACCTATAGCCAGATACACTTCCATTAGATCAGTACTTGCTCTAGCTGCAGTGATGAAATGGAAGATACACCAGATGGATGTCAAGACTGCCTTCTTGAATGGTGTAGTAGAAGAGGAAGTGTATGTGGAGCAGCCACTTGGTTTTGAGACACATGACAGGGAGACTAATGTGTGTAAATTGAATAAATCCCTGTAAGGTTTGAAACAGGCACCCGGGACATGGTACGATAGAATTGATGGCTTTCTATCCAGTTTGGGATTTACCAAAAGTAAAGCAGATTCCAACCTTTACTACAAGGTTGAAGAAGGTAACCCAGTGATACACCTACTGTATGTAAATGATCTGTTTGTAACAGGTATGGATGGGTTGATTGTTGATATGAAGAGGAAGCTTGCTGCCGAGTTTGAAATGAAGAGCTTGGGAATGATGCACTATTTTCTAGGCATGGAGGTGTGGCATAATACAAATGGAATTTCCCTCGGTCAGATGCTCTACTAGAATTCCTTCTTCTTCTCCTGGTATTGCTCTTACTACCTTCCAGTTTTACTGTACCCTGTCCAGAGTCTATATTTCTTTGAAAGTCTGTTAAACTCTACAACATAGTAGCATTCAACTGATGTTGCTCTTCCTAGTATTTAATCAAGCTTCTCATGGTGGCTGCAATATCTGGCGGTGTCTCTTGGAATCTCCTTCCATTAGACTCTATGTCATCATTTCCAACTCGAACATTTTCCCCCATGGCATCTCACGCACGCTCGTAGGAGTCCCGAGCAGCATATCCATCATGGGTTCTCATGGCTGAACCACAACCTACCTTACCGAACTGCACTACTTGGAATAATTCCCTTGAAGGAAACTATGATTCTACAAAATATGTTAGTAACACAATTGTTAGCTGCATAACATTTATACAAATCATAATTACTTACCTTCTCTTGGAAAAATCATACAAAGAAAATTTTTCCCAAAACACAGAATTTTATTTCTCTAAGAATGACTATCTCAGGGGAATGACGTGGGTCAAGGGGGCTTGCCCCCTTGTAGCCTGTCCCCAACCCTTCGACCGACGAAGAGGACGGTACCGATTCTGCTATCTACCCGAAAAACTAGCTTAATGAACATAATAATAAAAATTGAAATGCTTTGAACTAAAACATGCATACATTATTACCATACAACGGAAGAAAAACCATACATTCAAGCATTTATCATGTTCATTGTAATTCATTATCAAATTTAATTGTGAGGATTTAAACACAAGAATACTTATCTTATGAAGAAGAACGCCCCGCAACCAGCTATGTCGTTGCAACATTCCACCCAACCATAGGCGAACGTGCTCCTTAATCTCTCAGCAACACTGCCACCCCTGAGCTGGGCATGATTCCCACAAGGAATAAGGAAACTAAGTAGGCTCACACATAGCCAAGGATACCACAAAGTTTAGCCAAGCCAACATATTTGGGTTTATCAGGATAAGAGTACACAACAACACATAACCAAGCCAACAAGTTGGGTTTATTAGGTTATTAGGAAATGGAAGCACTGTCTTCTAAGCTAGTGGGCTCACTGAAGAGCTAAGGATGCCTACACCAGAACTATCTTGACTCCTAAGAGATCCACACACACCCAACACAAGGAATCATTCCCTTCTCTGCTGCATAGTCCCTCAGGACATGACTTCCCTTCCAGTGCTATTTAGGGGGTGTAGAGAAGAGAGCCAACCCTGTAGCTTTGTCTATGAGGATCCTATAAACACTAGGTTTTTCAAGAATATTGCTTTCCACTCCTACACAGTCCAAAGACCAATCCACTATGCACACACAGCAAAACAACCAACACAACAATTCACAGCTCTGGGGTTTAAAGGAAAACACCACAGAACAAAATTGAAATGGAAACTTGGGTAATACACAACTCAGACTGAGCAATTCAATTCCTGAGTTGTTCTTGGCCCTATCGTGGCCAAAATGATTCAACCACAAACTCATAGCAACCCAAAATCGTGGGGAAACCAGCAGCGATTTATCATCTTGGAAAACGGTGGAGAAATGTCACAAAAACGTTGGGGAAGAAACCCAATCACAGATCATCACCCAAAAATGAAATTCTCAGCCTGCGGAGAGTGAAGAATGTCTTTCCACATGAGGTAAAAACACACATACAACAAAATCCCCAAAAACGAAATTTACCCACATCCAAATCGTGAACGTAAGGCATCTCTCCCAGTTCTCTATGTGAGAAACAATCCCAAAACCTATGCGTGAGGAGAGAAAACAACCGTTTCTACATGAGAATGGAAAAATAGAAGAATGGGGTCTCTCCTTCTCCTGCCCACGTGAGGAGGAATGGATCCCTGGTGGAGTGTGCGTGTGGGAAAGGATTGACAGTCCTGCCACACACCATTGCCTATGCAAAACGTTTTTCCCAGGCAATAACTGCCCCCAACTAACTCCAGAGAATTCAATTTGGTAGTTTACTAATCGATGGGTTCTCCTATTGACATTTGGATTTTTCCTATTGGCCCCAAAGGTTAAATAACTCCCCCTCCTTATCCTTAGGAAAAACATGCCCTTTTCATTTTGGTTTCATTGACATAGCTGGTTGTGGGTATTTTTAATTAAAATGCATGTTTACATGATGCCAAAATTAATATGTGTCAGATAGCACGATATACCATCGACAACAATTTTGATCACTGGAACATAAAACAATTAAATCAATGGTGGGGATTTTTCCTTTAGCTCCACACCAGGATTAATTACAATATATACATCATATACATTTTTAACGCAAACGTGGTCAAAACTGGGGTGTTACAGTAGGGATGAGGGTGCTATGAAGTTGATCTTCAAGAAGCTTCGTGAATCTTCTCTTTTTCCATTTGAAATTCAAGCACCACTCTTTTTCTATGGAGACGGGGCATTACCAGGGCTTCACCACTCATTTCTCAAAGGGTTTAGGTGGTGGCACAGCTCATTTTCAACTAACAAGTGGCGTTACTGAAAGGGGTAACTCTTATTGCATAAAGGAAAATGTGGTGGTGGACACAAGTATGAAAATATGAGTCCTGGCCAAGGTCTAACTTCACATTTTGAGGATTTGAGGCAATTTCTGATGTTTAGGCTCTCATTACATGGTCATAACAAGAACTGTGTGTAACAAAATGCCCCCCAAAGCATGAGGATAGAGGAATAGGATAGGTGAAATATTTGTAATAACAAGTCATTACTTCGAGGCAAGAAATCGCTTCATCAAAGATCATCATCAACCCAACTTTCTCTGCAATACATCAATACTTTGACTCATATCCAAATGACTCCTCATCATGGCTGTAGACCAATACAGAGTAGATCCATGTGAGGGATGACTAATCATGGCTACTAGAGTACAACGTAGATTCATGCGAAGAATACTAAAACTTGAACATAGCTACCGGAAATACAATGTACATCTATGTCATATGGATGCAAATTTGAGCACAACCATGACCATACAAATTTGGATCCATGTTAGGACTCATACAAATACTCCATCGCAACCTGAGGAAAGCAATGAGCCCTTACTAGATACCCAAGGTCTTCGCCTCGTCTTCCAAAAAGTACGATTCTATCCATGTGACTACAAGGTCTTGATGTCGAACATGGTAGAAACCACATGATTACTGATCAATGATAAGACCCAACAAGTGCGAGGGAGATCACCATTTATGTCGATGATTTGCAAGGTACCCTAGTACAATCTCCTGAATGTGAATAAATGATCTAATGTCGAACACTTGGTCAAATATTTCGATCAAAGTTCAATGATGTGAACCTATGTCGAAAGTGAGAGAATCTATCATTGATGGATACAGATCTCAAGGTACTTGTTTGTTTCTAAGACAAATTCTTGGATGATGAGGTAAAGTCTACATGAATAGTCTCGTCGAAGGAGGGCCATGATGAATCCCACATCAACAACATGAAAATAGGAACAAAGTTTTGGAATTTTGAGTATGATATAACCATAGGACTGGCTCAAAGGTGACTGACACAAAAATTTGATTGCAGATGTAAACTCTCAACATCACTTCCCTTTGAACATTGGGCGGCATGACCGAATACTTGGCAGCATTGACTTGACCAGGCCGATACCAACACATAATGCGATGGTGGACAATGCATTCTTTGAAAGAATCAAAGGAGTGACATGACTCATGAAAGTGGATTGACTTGGAAGCAAGCTGAATACCCAATTGACTGAATGAAATGCAGACAAGTGCCATGTTCAAAGGTTAGTGACTACTACATTATTGCAAATGAAATATAGTTCCCTTCCCTTAATTTCGCCACCATGATTGATGAGTGTCTCTTTTTCATTTTTACGAGTTTAAAGAGGGAAAAAAACACTCGTTACAGGTTATCATAGGTTAAATCCATTCTCATATGTTTCATGAACCTAAGAAAGGAGGGGTTCGCTCCCAAAAGAGGGTCTCTCAATGTTTAATTTAATGAGTCCATTGAAATTTAACTTGGTATCGTTCATGTTTAGAGAGTCTGAACGAGAACAAAAGAATACTCCAAAAGGGTAATTTTTCATATGATTTAGTCCCTAGGGCCCGAAAAAGTATAGAATAATGACCAAGATAGATCTTCTAGCTGAGATCAACTAGAGAATTCCTTTTTCGTAATTAGTCAATCCAAGCCAAAAAAGGGGTAAACTATCATCGAAAATACGACTATTCAAGTACTTTTATGAGCATGAAGAAGACAAGTTCACTCGACAATGTTTCCACATTTAAGGAGTCTGAAAAGAACTTAAAGAAGACTCCATTAGGGTTTCTTCTCGCGATGAAGAATTTTAACGATTCTGAAAAGAATCGAAAGTTGAGTCATAAATTTGGTACTGGGTTTAAAGAGTGCTATTAGTCAAATATGAAGTTACCTCATATGTTCTTGGTACCCACGATTGTTGGTCAAGGATAGAGAGATTTTCTTAGTCGAGGCATCGATCCAGGATGTGTGTGGATCGACGAGTAAGAGAAGAAGAGAGAGAGACCAAAATTAGAGAGCATGAGATGAGAGATGAATGTATGCATTGTAAAGAATATCTAAAAGAAGAGGCTTCACATGCATTGATATAGATGATGTTATCTAAATGAGTCACACATGCTTAATGGAGAATTAAATTATATTTGTGTCGCCCTATACTGAGTAAATATTTGGTAATGGTTTATGTTATATGTTGTTATTTATGTCAACAGAATGGTATTTATTTATATTGAATGGATGAATAAGAACAAAATTTTAATTCCCAGCTTCAGTCGAGTAATATGAT
Source organism: Pseudotsuga menziesii (assembly GCA_001517045.1). NCBI lineage: Eukaryota > Viridiplantae > Streptophyta > Pinopsida > Pinales > Pinaceae > Pseudotsuga > Pseudotsuga menziesii. The sequence continues at coordinate 308,424 of LPNX011131988.1, read as the reverse complement.
GATACAGTAAGAGTGAAATCCCCGACATAACTGCAAAAACCTGGTTCCAACAGTTCACATAAGATATCTCGGATGAGACTGCATTTGCATCACAGTTTTTGACGACGAAGTTTCCTTCTGTCGAGCCAATATCTTGGGTCTTGTTGACAAATGAAGGGTCTGAACATGGGTCAACCCGAAGTTAGGCCAAAAAAGAGCTCATTTGTCAAGACCGTGAATCATTCTGGTGGGGATATGTTTTGGCATTCAACAAAGCCAAAAATTCAAGATTGGGTCAATTCTAAGGCACTAGAGTTTACACAAGAAGAAAGTAAAGGATCACGGTGGAGTTCGAAAGAGTGTTTGGAGCAGTACCTTTACAAGAACATTCATGAGATTTTGTTTAGCGAATTTCCCATTGTATTGCATGAGTGGTTGTTGAAGCTAGCAACCCGGAAGAAAATGTTCCAAGGAGGAGAGTCGACCAAGTGGAATCCTTCGGTGATCTAGCAGTTGAAAAGAACTAGTAACCCTATATCTAAAGATGTCGAATTTTGGATCGACGGTATTCTGAGCAGATATATCACAGAAATTGCAGTTGACATGATAAAATCATATAGTGAAACAAAAAGAGAAAATTTCCAAGGACCGCGAGGGTGATATTTTAAATCTTTAAAATTGTGTATTAAGATGTCGGTGTGTGAAAAAAGGATCTTGGGAATGGAGTCTAACGAGTAAAAATTTGTGCACAAAGACCTCAGATATGTCACAAGAAACATTATGAGAAAAATGGGTGGTGATAAACTAAGATTCTTTATAGTAATAGTGAGACTGAACTAGAAAGTGGAGACTTAAGAAGTGGAAAGATATTTCGGTCGAGGAAGAGAAGAAGGATTGCGACAAGAAGAGGAAGTTGCAGTGCGACCGGAGAAGAGGACTACGAACCGGCATCACACCTTAACGGAGGATCTTGTGACGAAGAAGAGGAGTAACATATTATATTTGAAGGAGCCAAAGAAGAAGAGGCACCAAACCCATATCAATATTACGACATACCCAAGACCCCGCATACATCACCCAAGGTAAGATCGAGAAACACATCACCCAGCAGTTTTTCTAATACGACTAACAGTAATAATGGAACTAACAGTCAAGGAACTCCAACTAGCAGAATTTTTAATTCAACAGTACTAAGAGTAAACAAAATAGTTTGGAATGATATAAATTTTCCAATCTTTAATGGAAATGGGTTGGATGACCCAAAGAAACATTGGTTTCTATGTGAAGTTGTATGGGCCATGCGACAGGTCCAAGATGAAGTGATAAATAAATATCATATCATCAAGACCCTCAGAGGTCGTGCACTCAATTGGTACATGAAATTCTCTGTAGTTATTGTAGGAATCGGTAGAAGACATTGGATCATATCTAGACATGATTGATAGATGAGTTTAAGAAACTAAAATCTAAGTCACAGTGCATTATGGAGTTGAAAGAAATCAAACAGTAACCTACAGAGTCTATTCGGGACTTTGACCAAAGATTCAAGACTTTGATAGCCAAAGTAAGTTTTAAAATGTAAGACATCTAGTAAAAAGAATGATTTATAGCAACAATGTTTCCACATATCTGTGTTCCATTAATGTAGCAAAAAATTGTATCATAGAGCGACGCTCTTGAGATCACCATGAAGTTAGAAGCCTCATTGGTCAGAGAAATTGGTGTAGGAATGATGCAAATCTAGTCGCAAATTGCTAACCTTATACTAAAACTTCAAGATATCAAGAAAGGAAAAGAAGTACAAGATGAACTATGGTGTACCAAATGCAACACCGAAGGACATCATAAGGCTATTGCTCGATGTTTATGAATTATGTCGCATCAGGAGCATTGAATCCAATGAATACACAAGAGATGCCTTGGTGTTGAATCTGTCATACTAGAGGACATCAGTAAGAATAATGGTTATACTTATAGAAAATCATAAGTGCGTCGACGATTCTATACTGTAAATTTTGTCAGTCGGTGTGACATGACGAGAAATATTTCAGAGCATATCAGCTACTACAAGAGAAAAAGGTTGACACATACCTAATGAAGAAAGATGAACAGATGCAGGTTAAGTGAGCTCAAGCTCAATTTCCTCAAAACTAGTACCCTCAGGCCTTATATCCACAAGTGCAATACCCTTAGCCCAAGGGGATGTAATTTTCAGAGGCCGAGGACAAGGAGGAGGATTTGTTCATAGAAGAGGCCAAGTGATATGTTATGATTTTGGACAGTCTAGACACTTTTCCTAGGACTACACAAATCCCACTATGGCTTGTTCATATTGTAAATAATTTCACCATACTGTCGAAGAATTCCCTTAATTGATTGCAAAATCATAGGATAGGAACGTGGGAAATTAGAACCCACCTCAGAATCGCAATATGACCATCTAAAATATCTATATTGAACCAAGGAATCCAAGTATTGCCTTTGTCACAAGAGGAGGTATTGCGACCGGAGATGATAAAAAAGCACCATATGGTCAACCACGAGTGTGACCAATGACACAAAATAAGGTACCATTCGACGTCCAAAAAGAAAATAAGTATTCCTAGATGCATGACAAGAATTCATTGACAGAAATCAAATGTTGACCTCTACAACTATGCCATATGAAGGACCAATCCTGGAAATGCCTGAGAGATTTGACTAGTTGTTTCGAAAGAATCCAACGAGAAAGGTTAGTAAACTGAAAGAATTATTTAAAAGTTGTTTATCACTTAAAAAAGATAAATATGATTTAACAGAATTGGCAGTGTTAAAATAATAACATCAAAAAGATGCGCAACAAGAAAGAAGGGTTAATCATATTGGAAAAAGATTAAATATTGGTCGTGAACTGAGAATGACCGCCCAGATAGGAGATTATGACATGAACTATATTATCCTGGACTTCGGCTTTGATGTGAACATTCTTACTAGGTAGACTTAGGAGAGTATGGGAAAACCAAGACTAGTATGGTCCCCTGTACAACTCAGACTAGAAAATCAGTCGAAGGTTTTACCTATTGGTCGACTGACTGAAGTTCTTGTCGAAATATAAGGACTTCGCACTTATGCAGACTTTGAGGTGATCGACATTTTTTATGATATGAATCTATATCATGTGCTTTTGGGGATTGATTGGGCCATTAATAGCCAAACTATAATCAATTTCAAGAAAATGACACTAACGTTTGAAGATAAAGAACTAAGGGTGGTCGCATCCTTTGATCCTCTAGAAGGCCAGAGGTATGTCGAGTAGGTGAATAGTGAAGGGCAAGGTACATATTTGGACCACATCTATAGCATTAAATATGGAATGGGTGATTATGTGAATCCAAGGACTGTTGAAAAACTCATTTGGCAAAGCATTAGTTCCCGCATGTCATATTCGAGAGAAGCTTTGGAAGATTGGAAAAAACGATTGCATGAAGTATCAAAGAGAATATGCGCAAGAATTACAAAATTTGTGTGGTAGGTATGTATCAAGGTATGTGATCTACCTACCTATGAGGGCTTGCATAACTTGGAAATTGTTCTGATATAATTTGAAGAAAAAGTAATAGAACTCCAGCGACTGTCATCTTTGGACTTTGCATTGAAGGACACACCTGCTCGATGGTGGGTCACACATAAACAATATATCTCAAAATGGCCCCAATGATAGAGATTGATGGAAGTCCGATTTGGAGAGAAGGTGATATACACTGGATAGAAATATACAAGACTGACTAGTCCTGTCGAGCACATTGAGAATTGTCGTGCAACTAGGGAGGTATTCCCATGAGAGGAGTGGGTCCATCAATTTGTACACATATTAGATATGATACCGCGAAACTGGTATACATCGATATAACTATGATGAGGGACAGTAGAATGGGAATATTTAGTTGTGATTTTCTCCCAGACCTTTGAATTTACTGATGATCATCCATCGATTGATGTTTCTCTTAAAATAATTAAGAGCAAGATATTCGGAAATATTCCTATAGCAATGAAAAATTTTAATCAGAGCGGCGCAATAGTCCAGCAATGGATGGAGTGCTTTAATGTAACAAGGGAACCAGATGATGGTGATCCCTACAACATAAATATTCCTGATTCCGAAGACTCTCACGCAATGGAAGGATCAGGTGTGTCAAGCGACAAATTTTTGAATCCATTAAAAATCAAGAAAGCGAATATTGGGTCTCCAGAAAATCCAAAGTTTGCCAATATCTAAGATTACTGGGATGACGAAACTATTGGAAAGATTACATACTTGATACATGAGTTTAAAGATTTGTTTTCCACTAAATTTTCTAAAATGAAAGGGATTGTCGAAGATCTTGGAGAAATGAAGATCCCATTGAAACCTGACACAAAACCTATTAAGAAATGACCATATCAATCAATGTGCGGTACAAAGAAAATGTCAAGACATAAAAGGTTAAGATCGAATTTTGGATGTGGGTATCATAGAACCTGTTGAAGAATCTGAGTGGATTATATTGATGGTAGTGCATTATAAAAATACTATTAGTGAAGTGGGAATTTGTTTGACCTGAGGAAGTTGAATTATTCCTTCCTGCGCGACCCATTTTTTACCTCATTTACAGATGAGGTGTTGGAGAGTGTCAGAGGTCAAGAAGTATATTCATTTACTGATGGGTTCTCTAGTTACGATCATATCAGAATTGAGATGAAAGATTGACACAAAAAAACCTTTGCGATGGAGTGGGGATTTTTCCAGTATATAGTGATTCCCTATGGACTCAAGAATGCTCATGCTATATTTTCTAGGATAGTCATGGTTGATTTCAAATATTTCATTCACAAGTTTCTTGAAGTCTATTTTGATGATTGGATGGTATTTGGGCTCATAAAAGATCATATTGAGACCCTCAGAATCATGCTAGAATGATGTCGACAGTATCAAATTTCTCTGAATCGAAAGAAATGTATTTTATGTGCTCCATTTGGAATTATGTCGGGTCATGTGATTCGTCGCAAGGGAATCTTGGTCGATCCTACTAAAATTGCAATCATCGTCGACGTACCACCACCCACGACAGTAAAGCAACTAAGAAAAAATTTGGGATATACTAGGTACTATCATAAATTTACTAGAGTATATATAGAGGTGACTACTCCTATGGAGAAATTATTGAAGAAGGATGTGAAGTTTCAATGGAATGAACAATGCTAGGAAAGTATGGATGTCTTAAAGAATAAGATGGTCACAACACCCATATTATTTTTTCCAGACTGGAAGAAGGAGTTTCATGTACATTTCGACGCGTCATTTATTGCACTTGGTGTTGTACGAGCACAACTTAGTGAAGCTTCTATTTATCATCCTATTGCTTTTGCTAGTAGAAAATTGTCAACAAAAAAGAAGAATTATACCACGACCGAAAGAGAAGGCTTAGCTATGGTCTATGTGCTTCAAAAGTTTTAACATTATTTGATGGGTGGAAATTTTAAAATGTATACATATCATTATGCATTGAAATACCTAGTAAATAAGCCAGTGTTGGGGGGAAGATTCCCTGATGGATTTTCCTTTTCTTAGAATTTGATTTCGAAATTATTGTTAAGCCAGGTTGACTAAATTCAAGACCCGACCATATGTCAAGGATAGAAAGTGGAGAAGAACCTGGTAATCTTGATGATATACGTATTCTCGATGCACAATTATTTATGGTCAATATCTTTGATGACCATTACAGAGATATTATACAATTCTTGGGTACGGGATATGCACCAGCCAGTTTCACTACAACATAGAAGAAACAATTAGTAGTAAGAGTTGTCAATTCCCAGTTGATAACTGGACAATTATACAAAATGGAACTAGATGAAATTATTCGTCGTTGTGTTTTGGAGCACAAGCGACCAATGATATTAAATGAAGCACATAATGGTGTTGTAGCAGGACATTATGAAGGACAATATACAGTACAATTTTTTTTACAGGAAGGACTATGGTGGCCTACACTGCATGCAGATGCTGGGGAATATTGTCGCAGCTGTGACATTTGTCAGAGAAATAGAAAGCCATCGCGACGAGATGAAATGACACTAGTACCTCATATAACTTTACAGGAATTCGACAAATGGGTGTTTAATTTTAGGACCTATTAATCCACTAGGAAAAAGAATAGACGCACAATACATTATCACTGTGGCAGATTACTTGACTAGATGGGCTAAAGCAGCCAGTCAAGGATTGTGCTGCTGTGACTATTGCCATATTTTATTTTGACAATGTAGTGACCCAATTTTGATTCCCAAATATTTCAATAAGTGATCAAGGCACACACTTTGCCAATCAGTTGATCGACAGATTAACTAAATAATTCCATATTCAACACCGGAAGACGATGACATATCATCCACAAGAAAATGGTGATACTAAGGATTTCAATAAGATTTTGGAGAACAAATTGGCAAAGATCTATAATGTTCAAAAATATGATTGGGATAAAAAAATATCGGCAATATTATAGGTATATCTCACCACCTTTAAAAACTTGACAGGCCAAAGTCCATTTCGACTAGTTTATGGAGAAGAGGTTATCATGCTCATGGAGGATATTGTACCCAATATAAGGATAGTTGTGATTGCTGAAATGATTGATGTTGATGTTGTTGAAGAAATATTTTTTCAATTGGTATAGTTGGAGGAAGAGCGCTTTGTTGCAGGCTATCATCAGAATGTCGAGAAGGTGCGACATAAATCTTGGCATGGCTAGCATATCAAGAATAAGCAACTTCAGATTGGATATGTTGTTCTCCACTACGACAACCACCAAAATACCAAACTACCAAGGGGTATATGTGTTGTTTCCATTCCAACGAGCTCGATACCAGAATCTCTAGTTCGAAAAAGATAAACCTGAATGGAAGAAGGAAAATAATATAGAATTATTTTTACAAGGAGATTCCCTTCGATATTATATAAGGAAGCAGGCCATAATCACCAAGGAAACTGTCAAATGGTTTTGAAATGTCATAATATTTTTTATCAAGGCCCATCAAATATTTTTGAAGCCTCGACAGGATACGCAACACCAATGGATCGCAACACAGTTTCAACTATCTGCCGGTGAAATTGATGCCATTATTCTCGATTGGCCTATAGAATGCAAAGTTCCTATCGTAGACGATCAATTATATGTAGAAGAAGAGATGCGACAAGATGATCCATTAAAAAAGAAGGATGGAGATCAAGGGGAGAATCCACCAGCTGAGAAAACCTCGAGAATTTGTCACAGTCTCGATTAATCCAGCACAACCCCAATATATCTAGAGTTGGAAGATAAGGGAAAGAGTTCAAAAAAGTCAGGAAAGTCAAAAAAAGACGAACATCAACTACTCATCTAGATGCATTAGACTCACTAATGATGATTACACTCTTTTGACAAAAAAATTGCAGAAGTTCCCAATCAAAGCTACAGAAAAATGGTCGAAAGAAAAATTGAATTGACAAGGAGCATAACGGATTTACTGTAGACACTATATAAAGCAGTAAAATAAGTTCAAGTGGTGGTCAACCAAACACCATACTCGACTCTGTTGCTGGACCAAGTTGGTCCATCTGAGGAGCGAATGGTCAGGGAATCGTCGATGCCAAATCCACCTATAAATATTCAATTATTAGGTCAAGCAAATGACTTAGGTACACCAGATCTGAATACCATGTTCAAGGACCTTGGTCATATTACTATGGAATTTTTTGTGTTGCCTATGTATGAAGTACATTCCATTCCTAATGTCACAATAGAAGAAATGAGGAATAAGGAATGTGATTTGGTTAATCAAGTGAAATCCTCGCACAAAACTGTTAATAAGTTGAAGAAGACAATTCAAGATTAGAGCAAAAAGAAAAAACATCACAGGAGGACATGCATCGACTGGATGTGGCTGTTACACTGGATTGTAGCAGTTTCACAGATGAAAGCATCAGAAAATAAATGTTTTTAGAAGCCAATTTATTTCGACTTGGTGAAGTAGCGGAGAGCCTCCGTAAGTGGGTTGTGGAGCTTGAATTCCATATAAATCCTAGTGCACATCTAGAGGCACTGGCATAACAAAGAAAAGAAACAACTAAGATTGTGATGAATATTGAAGAAGTAGAGGCACTTTGTGCCAAGGCAGTTGAGCAAGTTTCTCAATCATGGGAAGCTTTGATCGACAATGAAGAATTAGAGAAGATAATGGATCAGTTACATACTATTGAGGCAGACTTAAAAAAATGAAGAGTGATCTAAGGAAGCCATCGATAGTAGAGAAAATGGTGAAGGCTGCTGACATGAAGAAGCTACAATAACAAGTAGAAAAACCACAAAGACAATAGATAAGGAGAACCAACCGGGTCGTAGAAATGCAAGCAAAAGAAGAGAAAGTTATAGGTTTCATTCAACCTATACATGAGAAGGCGCGACAAGCATTGGGGTCGGCAGGACTATGAAATTCTAAACACATCAGTTCCAAACTTGTAGAAAAAATAAAGGAAATAGAAGAAGAAGTTGAATAGGTAGTGAAAATATTCCAAGATTTCCAAAATAAGGTCACAATTACAGAACTTTCAGACTAATGTGGCTCAGTACAAGCCATAGGTGATTGTTTGGGGCTTGTTGGCCCTAGGAACAGTCAGACAGAATTCTACTCGAAAAGGTGAATATTTTGGTCCTGCGATGGAAGAAAATGCGACGAAAGCATCCGCGATAGAGGGAACCATGATATAACATAAATAAACCATTTGAAAAGTAGGGTTCGACTAATTTTGTAGGAAGAATTAGTTAGACTAAAATATTTCTTTTAGTAATAAATCATGATTGTATTTTGGGCTGATATTGCCTATTTTTAGAGATAACTCAATGTATTAAACTAGAAAGACATCATGTCGACTGACAGTTAAGAGTCAGTTGATGGTTGGATCAATATTGTAAAATCATAAAAGGTTATAAAAGCATGAACCCAAGCTATGTGCGAGGGGGTCGTTGTCAGTCAAGAATATAGAGATTTTCTTAGTCAAAGAATCGATCTAGGTTGTGTATGGATCAGCGAGTAAGAGAAGAAGAGAGAGAGACCAAAATCAAAGAGCATGAGACAAGATATGAATGTACACATTGTAAAGAAGATCTAAAAGAAGAGTCTGCAAGTTGAGTGTGTAGACCAAAGGTGCCAGACCAATTCTCATGCCAAATGAAGAGCACCTTTGTGGTTTTTCTTGGATGGGTTTCCATGTTACATCTTGTCTCTGTGCATTTAATGTGTGTTTTGTGTTGAATGCATAATTGATATAGATGATATTATCTAAATGTGTCGCACATGATTAATGGTGAATGAAATTATATTTTTGACACATATGTACTGAGTAAATATCCGGTAATGCTTTATGTTATATGCTACTATTTATGTCAACGGAATGGTAGATAGTTATCTTGAATGGATGAATAAGAACAAAATTTCAATTCTCGGCTTCAATCGAGTAATCTGATAATACAGTAAGAATTAAATCCCCGACATAAATGAAGAATCCTGGTTCTGGAAGTCCCCATAATATATCTCGAATGAGACTGCATCTGCATCACAGGTGTTGCCGACGGTGTTTCCTTCTATTGTGCATATATCTTAGGTCTTGTTGACAAACAAAGGGTGTGAACCTGTGTTGATCGGAAGTTAGATCAACAAAGTGGTTGGTAAGATGGAGAAGAGGTTGTTATTTATTATTTATAAATGGGAGGCAATAAGACATGGATAACAAGCCGACTACTTCGTAAAGGAGGATTCATGGTGAAGATATTAAGGACTTCCTCTAAGGTAACATCTCAAAAATTAAATATGTCTAAAGGGGGATGTGGTGTGATGGGTATGAGATCTATCAAGGTGATATTTTCCCTCCAAATACCCATTGGGAGTTTCATTACTCACTGACTCCGTGATATCCATGTCCATAGTAGTGGGGGAAAGTCTCTTAAAGAAATATAACTACAGAAGATATTATATTTTGTATTATTATTATGATTCCTCTCTTCAGAGATGTTGTTCCTCTGATTATGGATGTCATTGATGTATTTGTTCATGTAAAGTATTGAGGTAAAACCTTCGTTGTTAATTAGGTCGGTAGTACCCACAAAAGTATTATTAAAATGTAATTTTTCAATCTCCCAAGGAAAATCGACCCTGATTGGGAGGAAAAGACGACCCTATTGGGTTATTAGGCCTCTCCATTGATCAGTATAAATGGGGGAGGTGCCTCCCTCATTTGGACGCACTTAGAACTCAAGAATGTTCGCTAGAGAGAGAAGTAGCAGTCCAACTAGGAGAGAGGAAGAAATAAAGTCTTATTCTTGGATGCTTACAAGTCTTATTCTTGCGGTATTACACTGTACTTAGTTGAAGTCTATATTGAGGAAGTTTTATTGTGTTTTCTCCCCCATGAGGTTTTCTCAAGTTAAATCTTTGTTTTATTTTGTGTGGGTGTGCTTGTATTTATTTCAGTGATCCTTTTTCATATGGTTATTGTTGGCACAGGGTTGGAGTGCACAAAGTAGGGTACTACCATCGAAAGGAAGGGCATCGACAAGGAGAAAAGTCAACCGCGAAATATAAAGAACCCGAAAAATAAGGATAGTTTGGTTGAGTTAGTTAGTGATTGGTCAGGTGGACCATTTTGTAACAACCTAATGAGACTACAAGTGGAGTAAGAACTATAAATCAAAAATCATCTTTGTACATATGGCTTATCTTCTTATCAAAGAACGAATGAGATTGTCTGTTGTGATCCAATTTTGGCATCGATTGTAGGAAGCTTCTTCCTTATGAGATGAAATGAACTTGATAGACATTTTGGGATCTTTTGCTTTGTAATGTCTTGTTTCTGTGGATTATGTCGTCTCTGAAGAAGTTTTCGATGTGAATTTTTTTTATATATATTATTTTCTACATTATTGGTTGAGATTTGTGTCAATGTGCGATGGATCAAATGAGTTGATGCATGATTATGCTACTTCTATGTTTTCCCTTTTAATGTTACGCACATGATGCAAAGTATCACTGTCCTTGTTAATTTGATGCATGTTGATATCTTTGTCGATCTGAATCTTGGTAAAGTAAATGTTAATCATAATGCTGGTATAAATCTGGGTTGATGTGATTGTGAATCACGAAGATAAGTATATCTGGTTAATAGTGCAGTTGCATCGCATATTGCTACGATCATGGATTTTTGGGTAATCTTTAGATAGGGTAGAATATAGTGTGAAGTCCTCTTCACACTAAGGAACGGTGAAAACATGAATTTGGGAAACAATTTTGCTTGTTTTTTGACAAAACAAACTGCAAAATTTTATGTTTTTCAACTTCAACCCCTTCAAAATGATATCTCCCTTAGAAATTTCACCTTGAAGTAAACACACAAGTTTTAGAGAATTGAATTAGCTACGTACTCATATTTTTTTTTAAATTATCAACATATAGTGGGGAAAATTTGATGGGCACCAATGACATATACTTTAAACTTTTAAGTATGAATAATGAGTGACCTGTGTGCCCAACATTTTTCTTACAGATAGTTATTCATTTTAGGGAAACAAATACTCATAATCTACACAGATTCAACTTGTGCATGGACTATATTTTGAGGTTTTTTGGACTTCATAACTATTTTTTATTATTTATCGAAACAATATAAGTTCACAAAATGGTGTATTATCGACACATGTTGGTGAGATTCAATTTTCTTTTTAGTGTGACACTTATTGGAAAAACTAAAAGTACCCTTTTGAAGAGGACAAGTCAATTATGATCTCTATGAAGATTTCAAAACTTTTGGTGTTGTGTTTGTTATGATATTGAATTTTCATTTTGGGTGATTTTCAGAATAACAAAATTCTTAAGGGATAAGGTTTAGAAAAAAATTATTAATAAATAGAAATTCAAATTGAAATAATTTTTTTTATATCATTGGAAACTAGATTCAGAGATGAATCCATTGCTACCAAGCTTGAAAAATAAAATTTAAACTTTGCAGGGTTTGGGCTTGTTGAAGTTGCAGGTTGCAGAAAGATGCCAGATATTTCCATAGGTTTTGTTGACCATGAACTCTTGGTTGAAAAAATATCTCCAAACTCTCAGCCGAGATTTTAGTTCAAACTCTCATCCAAGAGTTTTAAAAATATCACCCCGAGAGTTTTTTTTTAAATACAGCACGACTATTGGTTCAAAATCTTGGAATAGAGTTTTATTAAACTCTCGGTTGAGAGTTTGAACTCTCACAAACTCTCAGCCTAGAGTTTGAGGTTGAATTTTTTTCGCGTTTTCATCTATACGGCCTCTTTTGTTTTCACTCCATTTGTCATAAAATTGTTTCCCAACTTCACATTTTCACCCGGAAACTTGGTTCCTGCATCCCTCCCTTAGACATCTTGGGTGAGATTGCACCTTCTCTGTAGGTGTTGTTGAAAAGGGTAAAATATTTTATGGGCCGATGTTTTGGGAGTCTTTTTCAATGGTTCTTGACATCAGTGCGAAGTGAACCCCTGTCGGCAGAACTGTGTCAAAAAATGGTTTTGTTGTCGGTACCATAGTACAGTTTAGAAGAGGACATGTTATGGCATCCGATGAAGCCAAAAATCCAAGATTGGTTTGATAAGAAATCCTGAGAGTTTGCAGAAGAAGAGAACCATAAATCGATATTGACGATAGAACACTAGTTGGGAAAATATATCTACTCTGAAATTCATGAAATATTCTTCGCTGAATTTTTTATAGTACTATATGAATGGTTGGAACAACTTACTTTTCAGAAGAAGAATCAGAAGAAGAATTTCCAAGGAGGAAATCCTGATCAGTGGACCCCATAACTAATCCAACAGTTGTAAAAGGTTAACAACAAATATTCAAGAGTTATGGATGCGTTGATAGACAACATTTTGGAAGGTTACATTACTGAGTTTGATGTCGACACAGTTAAATATTACAATGATGCAGAAAGGGAAATTTTAAGGGACCAAGGGGAATATTTCTAATGTCATTGCAACTGTGGATCAAGATGCTCATCTGTGAAAAAGGAATATTGAAAATCAATTTCGATGACTAAATCCTTGGTGTGTGAAGGTAAGGGTTTGATGGAATGATACAGGGTATATGGATGGGAATCACGACGAGACTGTGAGGGACGTCGCAGAAGAGTGTGGTCTCCTGCGAAGTGGGGTGAGGTTCCAACAAGAAAAGAGGAGGAGGAATGAGGAGAGACTTGGTCCGACCAGAGCAAAAAACTACAGAAAGGGACCACAAGGGACTAAGCTACCCTATGGTGAAGAAGGAAACGACCAGGCTATGCCCTAACCTAAGGAAAGACTAACCCAAAGCTACAATACCTATAAATATGTGCACCGCACTGAAGTTAGGAGTAAGAAATATGATTTCATCGTAGGTTTTCCATGCATGTCAACGCAGTGGTAATAGTAGCGGATCGAAAAGCACTGGGAGGATACCCATGATGGCGGATGACGACGTGAAACTACCCTTTTTTTAGGGTAACGAGACTGAGGATCCCAAACAATATTGGTTCTTATGTAAAGCTGTATGGACAGTGAAATAAGTCCAAGATGAGGACATAAAGAAAGGACATCTGTAGATGACCTTTCGGTGTCGAGAGCTAGACTAGTATATGAAATTTGTGCAAGTACCGACAAGGCTTCCCCAAAAGACTCTAGTGCACATTAGGACTAGACTAGTCGAGGAATTTAAGAAACCAAAATTAGAATCGCAATATATTACTAAATTGAAGGAAATAAAGAAATTCCCCAATGATTCAGTATGGGATATCGATCAGTGATTCAAAACTATAATGGCCAAGGTTATCTTCAAAATGAGTAATGTGCAACATAAGGAATGGTTCATTGCATCCTTGGTACCCCATATCCACATGTCGTTGATGCAACAGAAGATCGCATCTCAGGAGAAAGCCCTGGAAATTGCGATGAAGATGGAGGCTTCACCAGTCGGCGAAATAGGGATTGGAATGAGCCAAATCTAGTCATAATTTGCGAACCTTACCATCCAACTGCAAGACATTAAGAACGGAAAATAGGTCCACGCAAAATTATGGTGTAGTCAATTTCAATCGAAAGGACGTCACAAGAATTAGTGTCCGGACTTCCATGAGTATCTACAGTTAGGAGCACCGAATCCACTAAGTCAAGGAGGATTACCCTAGTGCCAAATTTTCCAAATGAGATGACATTAGTCAGAAGAATGTGTTTACTTACAGAAGGTTTTGTTGAAACTAGTTAATATTTTCTGCAACTTGTGTTGATTGGTTGGTCATGAAGATAAGGATTGTAGAGCTTATGATTTTCTCCAAGAAAGAACTATGGATACATACTTTATGAAGGGAGAGAAGCAACGACTAGCAAAAATACCTCACCTGCAACCATAGTATACTCAACCACGGTATAATCAGCAACAACCACACTATAATCCACCACCATAACAATTCAACCAACCACAATATAACCAACCGTTGTACCAGTAGCAAGAAGGATTCTGAGGAGGATTTTGTGGAGGTCATAATGGAGGATTTGGTTGTGGAGGAGTTATGGGTCGAGGTTGTGGACCAGTTACATGATATAATTCTGGATTTCTAGGACAATACCAGAGGGATTGTATGAATCTACAATCACAGTGCACCTACTATCATGAAGTTGATCACACTGTCAAAGAATGTCCACAACTCATTGCAAAATGACAAGCTAAGAATACGCCATAACCACAATTGAACCAAAATGCAAACCAGAATCAGAATCAACTAAGTTAAGGACTCAACTAGTACATATCATCATAGTAACAAGAGGAGGAGCTACAACATGAGACGATGGACCACTGATAAATGTTCGACTTGTAGCTCGAAATAAATTCTAATTTTATATGGAGACACAGAAAGAAACCTTCTTCCAAGAAAAAGATGACTTCACCAAGGACAATGGTAAGTTACCCATTTACGAGATGTCGTCGAGTTTTGATTCAAAAAACTCACCAAGACCAAAATGAAAGGTTAGTACCTTGAAAATTTTACTAGAAATATGTCTAACACTAGAAAAGGATCAGGATGCATTAGTAGAGATAGAAAGTTTGTTGTATCGATAGGAAGATGGGTGACAAGATCACCCAGTCAATTCATTGCAAAAGAAGAAAATGGGAAGAGAAATGAGAATGAATATCCATATTGGTGAATATGACGTAGATTCATTCATCTTGGATCTAGGATGTGATGTGAATATCCTAACCAAGTATACATGGGAGATGATGGGAAAAAACTTAGCTAGTTTGGTTTCCCGTATATATTCGGTTGGAAAATAAGGCCAAGGTTTCTCTAATTTCATGAGTACCTCATCTACCTATCGAAATGGAAGGACTGAAGACATATGCATACTTCTATGCTATCGAGATAGTCAACAATACCATCCCATACCCTACGTTGTTAGGAATAGGTTGGGTGATGGACAACTTGGTGGTTATTAATTTCAAGAAAAGCACAATGACATTCGAGAATTGTGACAAAAGGGCACTGCCCCATTGGATCCCCTTGAAGGAAAAAGATATGTTGAACCAGTAAAAGATGAGGTCATGGAAGAATGGGATAATTCCTACAATGTCTCTGAAGACTACATCAATCCCATTGCTGATGGAGAGTTGGGATGGAGAAAAATAAGCTCAGCATCTTTGGAATCTGACGAAGCACTAGAGAACTGGTCGAACTGGTTGTACGAAGTATCACTCAGGAAGTGTGAACTAATCACCTAGTCGCTGAGATGGGTAGCAACGGAAGTAACTAATCTTTTGACATACGAATGACTACCTAACTTGGTAGTTTTTATCAACGAATTTGAAGACAGAGTATCCGAACCACAATGCGTGTTGGCACTAGAATAGGCCTTGAAGGCTACTCCGACAAGATAGTGGGCTACGCACAAGACATCGATAGCAGACTAGAAAATATGTTGACAGCCAATGAAAGTTCAATTTGTGGATAATGAATACTGCAAAGGAAATAAATATGATGGAATAAATGATCCAAGAGAGCATCTAATAACATGCCAAACAACATGGGAACTGCAGCCAAAGGAGAAATGGGTTCATGTGTTCATCCATACATTGAACAAAATACCATGAATATGGTATGTTTCTGCAGAGATGCGAAGGGAAACAAAAACTTGGGAAGAACTAATTGTCAGCTTCAGTCATACTTTAAGTTTCGCTAATGAAAATCCATTCATTCATAGTGTGCTACAAGACATCCACGACAAAGTATTGGAGATAGTTCTAGTTGAGCCAATAGCAGAATCACAGGGGACACCAACACCACAGATGATGATGAAGTGTTGCAATGTGTCGAGAGAACCTAACTATGAATATCATCTTAGAGTTGTTGATATTCTAGAGTCAAAAGGAAGCTGCGACATTGAAGCACCAGAAATTCCAGGTGACAAATTCAAGAAAATGTTGAAGATAATAAAGGTCAATATTGGGACAATAGAAGACCCAAAATTTGCCAGGATTGGATATTACTAGGATGACTAAGCGATGGGGAAAGTCAATGATCTACTACATGATTTTCAAGACTTATTCCTAACCATTTTTTTCGAGATGAAAGGATTTTCAGAGGATTTGGGTGAAATGAAGATTCCTCTGAAACATGATGCGAAAATAGTAAAGCATCGACCATATGGGTTGAATCCGAGATATAAATACTATGTTAAAGCATAATTAGATCGGATGTTGGATGCAATAATTATCGATCCTGTCGAATAATCGGAGTGGATCAGCTCGATGGTTGTATGGGATAAAAAGACTGGTGAAATCTGAATTTGTGTCGATCTAAGAAAGTTGAATGATGCATGTATTCATGATCCCTTTCTGACACCATTTACTGACAAAGTGTTGAAAGGAGCTAGAGGACAAGAAATATATTCATTTACGGATGTATTTTTCCAGCTATCATCAGATAAGGATTGCGAAGGAAGATAGGAACAAAAACACTTTTGTGACAGAATGGGGATGTTTTCAGTACACAGTAATGTCGTTTGGTCTTAATAATGCACCTACGATTTTTTCAAGGATAGTTGTTGTTGCGCTCAAATAATTCATTCATAAATTCCTAGCAGTCTATATGGATGACCAGACCGTCTATGGGTTGGTAAAATACCATACTACGAACCTTCGATTGATGTTGAAAAGGTGTCAACAACATCAGATTTCATTAATCTTAAGAAATGTATATTTTCCGCACCATTTGGAATTTTATTGGGTCACATTGTATGAAAGGAATGCATCTTGGTCGATCCCGCAAAGATTGCAATAATTTTCGACCTACCAACACCAACAACCGTAAAAAAGCTGAGGAAAACATTGGTCCACATGGGGTATTACCAAAATTTTATAAGGGATATGCAGCGATCACTGCGCCAATGGAAAATATACTAAAGAAAGATGTGAAGTTTGAACGGAACAACGAGTTACAGAGGAGCATCGATATGCTAAAGAAAAATATGGTCGCAACACTGATATTATTTTTTTTTCGGAATGGGAAAAGGAGTTCCTTGTCCACATCGATGCTTCATCGGTTGCATTAGGAGTAATATTGGCCCAACCGAGAGAAGGATCAATTGACCACCCAATTGTGTTCACAAGTTGGAAGTTGTCTACTGTGGAGAAAAAATATATGATGATGAAAAGAAAATATCGGCGATGGTGTATGCGTTGCAAAAATATCGACACTACTTACTAATAATCCTTAGACTTGATCCCGTAATTCCAAAAGGAAGGATCATATTAAATGTTGATGTGGAAGGACTAACCATCCTTAAACTTGATCTTGTAATTCCAAAAGGAAGGATCGTCTCAAATGTTGATGTGAAAGGACTAACCCTCTTTAGACTTGATCCAGGAAGGATCGTCTTAAATGTTGATGTGGAAGGACTAACCATCCTCAGACTTAATCTTGTAATTCTGAATTATGGAAGGATCATCTTAAATGTTGATGTGGAAGGATTAATCATCCTTAGACTTGATATCGTAATTCCAAAAGGAAGGATCATCTTAAATGTTGATGTGGAAGGACTAATCATCCTTTGACTTGATCTCGTAATTCCGAAAGGAAGGATCGTCTTAAATGTTGATGTGGAAGGAGTAACCATCCTTAGACTTGATATCGTAATTATGAAAGGAAGGATCATCTTAAATGTTGATGTGAAAGGACTAATCATCCTTAGACTTGATCCTGTAATTCCAAAATGAAGGATTGTCTTAAATGTTGAAGTGGAAGGACTAACCACCCTTAGACTTGATCCCGTAATTCCGAAAGGAAGGATCATCTTAAATGTTGATGTGAAAGGACTAACCATCCTTAGACTTGATCTCATAATTCTAAAAGGAAGGATCGTCTTAAATGTTGATGTGGAAGGACTAACCATCCTTAGACTTGATCCCGTAATTCCAAAAGGAAGGATCGTCTTAAATGTTGATTTGGAAGGACTAATCATCCTTACACTTGATCTTGTAATTCCGAAAGGAAGGATCGTCTTATAAACCGATGATAGTAGTGGACTTGATCCCGTAAATCCGAAAGGAAGGACAGTCCATAATGTTAGTAGTGGACTTAATCTCGTAATACTGAAAGGAAGGATCAGCATGTGTATGTATGTGTTAGTATTGGTAGCTCCGCAAAGACTTTGTCCCATAATTATGAAAGGAAGGATTGTCTGAGTACCACAGATGTGTTGTCCATGATCCCGTAATTCTGAAAGGAAGGATCATGTTTTTTGTTGTTTTACATACCCTAGATGATGTTGCTCCAGCATTGAACTATTGATGATTATTTCACATGTTGTTGTTGTTGTTATTCCATCTTTATGTTGATGAGCCAGCCTCGTGTTGTCGTTGTTGTTGTTATTCCATCTTTATGATGATGAGCCATGCTTGTGCTATCGATGTTAGTGATGTAGCATTTTTTATGTAGATGATGATGATGTTCCAGCTAATGATGATGATGCTCTAGCTCCATGTAGTAGATGATGCTCCAGTTCCATAATGCAGATGATGATGCTCCAGCTCCATGTTGTTGATGATGTTTCAATTCCATGTTGCATGTGATGATGTTCTAGCAGATGATGATGATGCTTCAGCTCCATGTTACAGATGATTATTCAGCTCCATGCTACTGATGATGTTCCAGTTCCATGTTGCAAATAATGATGCCCTAGTTCCATGCTACAGATAATGATACTTCAACTATGTACTGAAGATGTTGATAGTGATACTTCAACCATGTATTGAAGATGTTGATAATCCAGCTCTATGTTCAAGATGATGATGTTGTTCAAAACTTTTGAATATCTATAGATGTACTAAACGATGTTCCAAAAGATGATGTTGATGATGCCTCCTCTCTCTTTCCGATGATGTTGTGTCGAGCCACACCAATTGTTGTTATTGTCAGTAGAAGACCCTTCTTGTTAAGGGGGAGTGTTGAAATAATGTAACTTCGAAGAATATTCTACTTGTACTTCACATTATTATTATTCCTCCTTCAGGAGATGTTACTAATGTAAAAGGTCATGTAAATGTTATAAGGTAAACCCTCGATTGTAAGTCGGGTCAATAACACCCAAAAAATATGATTATAATTCGGCCCTGTTAGTTAGATAGGTCAACCCAAATAGGTAAAATGTCAGTTGGAAAACTAGTATAAATAGGGAGGTTCCCAACCTCCTTTATACACACTCACTCACGCTTGTATTGCACAAGAGAGAGAAAGAAGAAGAGACAGAGAAGGAGGAGGACCAATGTCTTCGGTGTTTTGGATATTATGCTTGGAGTTTGGTATCTCACTTAATGAGATATTTTTATTTTCTCATTGCATACTGGTAATCAATATTGAGGAAGTTTTGTTGGGTTTTCCCCTTTAGGGTTTCCCAGGGTAAA
Source organism: Pseudotsuga menziesii (assembly GCA_001517045.1). Lineage (NCBI taxonomy): Eukaryota > Viridiplantae > Streptophyta > Pinopsida > Pinales > Pinaceae > Pseudotsuga > Pseudotsuga menziesii. The sequence continues at coordinate 288,435 of LPNX011131988.1, read as the reverse complement.
TTGGTGTGTACCTTGTGATTGTGTTTCTTTTAATGATCCTCTTTATGTTGTTATTATGGAAATGTATTAAATGATAATCAAGTTAGGAATTTATCTATGATAACATATAAAACTTAACACCCTCAACATAGGTACAAGCTGCAACATCCCAGTGAAATAACTATTGGAACCCTCAATTACTGAGAATCCAGGAGGGAGGAAGTTTTTCAATCGTATCCTCAATTTAAATGAAATAAGGAGGGGAAAAAATAACTGCCAGAAACCTCCATTGCTTAAAATCATTCTGAAGGAAGGATTAAATATGATTTTTACCAGAAATGGAGGGCTAACTAAGGATTTAAAGTAAAATTGGATGAATATATTAAATTTAAAAAAATCTTTCCATATTAAAATTCACCCACTAAATATCTCGAACCCCTTTGATTTTTCCCATGGGGTAACATTCGCCCCTAAAATTATCGATGCCTAAGAGGACACCAATCCTTTTGCGTAAGCACTTACTTGTTGTGTTTAGGAACCAACCTGAAAGAATATTGCGATCTCCTATCATTGCCATGTCATGTCACCCTTGTTCTTCATCAACAACATAAAGGAAACTCCAACTCCCTATCCTTGTATTCTCAAGCACCAACTAGATGGAAGCTACAATTTCCTGTCCTTGTCACTCCATGCCACCCAGAAATAAATATATGTTGTTACAAAACTACAACATCAATGATATGCGATATGCGCTTTCTACAATCTGCAATGTCAACAATCTGTGATAGCTTGGAGCTTTTGTGATTTGCTCTTTCTTCAGTCTGCAATATCCAAGATATGTGGCTTGCAACTTCCTTGTACTACAATATGCAAACTACCAGTTTCATGATCTGTTATTTATATGATCTACGATCTGCGATCCCTAAGCTTCTACCTCAATCTACAATTGTCACTCAAAGTCTTTGTTATAGCTTCATATCTTCTGTACAATTGTGACTGTGCATCTGCTGCATAGTAGATTTGTGAACTCATATTTGCGCACAAAAACATCCTTAACTTCTAAACCCCGAAATATTCAACTTCACACTTTTCAGACATCCATTCTTACTTGGATGGATACATCAAAAGAAATATCACCTCCTTTATTTATATGAGTGTTGGATCACTTCGTGGGTCGACTCAAAACCTTTATTGCATAAGGTCAACTAAAATTAGTGACAACTTTAAAGTATGGCATATCTAAATGACACTTCTTGTGGGCTAACACAATATTTTGAAATCAATGACAACTTTATTATAAAAATAGGGGCTATGATTCCAATAGAGGGGAAGAGGAAAAGGGGCCTAGGGGAAACTAAATCCTGTGCTTCCAAGTGTCAACCTTAGAACTCATCCAAATTATTCCATGTGCTTTAAATGATCCAATTACTTCATATTGACTATTAAACCCAATCAGTGAATGCATGCGTGAGGTTGGTGGGAAAAGGCACTTCATGCAATTATTGAAGCAGGGGAGTTGTTACGGTTTTGTTAACTCCTAGAAGTCAGTTCTACAGTTGTCAACAACCCTTAAGCAATAGTTGGATATTCTCTATTAAGTGATTTATTAAATAACCCACATATCTGTCAATAATAAAATATGAATAAATTGATGGATAAGTCCAAATTACAATTGAGGGCTCGTTATTTATATTTTGGCGGAATACCCTTTCATTAAGAGTCATGTCTTTTCGTAAAGACATTATTAATTATTATTATTTATTATTATTTATTTTAAATATATGTTGATGTTTATTATTATTGTTGTTGTTGTTGTTGTTGTTGTTGTTATTTAAGTTTGTTACATTGCCACTCCCTTAGAAAGGGTTTGTCCACAAAGCCTTATAATGATTTTGCATCTTTTTTGTGGTGTCGCGGCTGACAAAACATGTCGATACGAACTACTAAGAGTTGAGCACAACTTCCGATATGTGGACGAATCAAATCCATCCCAAATTGATCTGTTGTGGATTGTTGCCATTTCATACTAATCTATCGTTAGGAGGTTTGACCACATTGGTACCGCTATCTTTCGACATTTCCCACTTTTTAGAATATCTATTTTTATGGTTGGGGTGTCGATATGGAATTTTCACAGTGTCATTTTCTTTTACGAGTGTCATTTTTTTAGCATTGATCTGAGTAGAAAGTTGTATTTTCATCTCTTGAGGTTTTAAGGTTTCGTTCTGTATCTTTTCCAACTTGTTTTCTAACTACATGTTATCATTTTGAAATTTCTTAATCAGTTCTACATGTGATTTTCTATCATATTCAGACCGCTTAAGTTGTTCTTTAATATCTTCGTTATGCCTTCTGATACAATGATTTTCTTCCTGTTTATCTAGAATTTTTCCTTCAATGCCTTCTGTATATTGTTTTGTCTTCCAACTACTTTTTAACTTCTTAATTTTTGTGACTAGTTTTTTGTTATGATTTCTTAATCTGAAAATATCTTCGAAATTGCTTGATAACACCTTGTTGACTTTTGTCAGTTCTAACTTATGTTACTGTCGTCATACTACTGCTGGAGTTTTTCTTTTTGATGGTTATGATGACGTAACTCTGTTTCTTGATTTTCTAACTTCATCCAAACTTGCGCCAATTCAGCATCTTTTTCCATGATGAGTTTATTTAGATGCTTTATTTCTTCTTCTAATTCATTATCACATCCATATGGTGATTTGCTGTCATTTTTTGACTTTTTGATCTCGTCTTCTAAGTTTTGATTCTGAATTTTTAAACATGATATTTCTTTATCCTGATCAGATAACATTTTCTTGTTATCACTTATGGTTCATTCTAGCTATCAATTTTGATTCCATAAACGACGATTCTCATTGTCTCTCCACTCTTTCAACCACTTCTGCGTCTCAACGTCAGCTTGTATACTTTTATTAATCGTGTTATATTGCTCTAACTCATCCACTGTTATTTGTAGTTGTGACTTCTTTTCTGAATATGTAGGTGTCATTGTTTGTGACTGTGTTTTTACCTCACTTTTGTCTTCTTTTATTTTTCCCTTTTTTATGGCAATATTCCTTCTTCTTCTCTTTTTTTTTCCAAG
>LPNX011131988.1:139237-284174 GCA_001517045.1 Pseudotsuga menziesii | reverse complement strand
ATTAAGTAATTTCTGAAATAACCCACATATCCGTAGATAATAAAATATGAATAAATTGATGGATAAGTCCAAATTACAATTGAGGGCCCATTATTTATATTTTGGCGGAATACCCTTTCATTAAGAGTCATGTCATTTCGTAAAGGCATTATTAATTATTATTATTTATTTTAAATATATGTTGATGTTTATTATTATTATTGTTGTTGTTGTTGTTCTTTGTTGTTATTATTTAAGTTTGTTACAAATATGTTAGTTTTTTTTCACCCTTACTGCATACCCCTTGGATTCAACACTTTTGATCATTCTCTCATCCATTTTTCTACACGGCATAGAGTTTTTCTATTGTATTTCACGACCATTTTTTTTACCATACTATGTTTAACCTAGAAATTCGAATTTGGAGAAAGTGCTACAATTTTGAAGGGAAAATAGATGGTTGTAGGTGAGCATAGAAGTTTGGTAATCTAGTAACATTCACCCATTGAGTTATGATACGTTTGGATGTGTGAGAAGCCATGAATTAATGTTGTAGGTGGTTCTCCAATAGCATACAATAGGTTGCACTCTTACTCCACACATGGGTAAGCACTTTAATGGTTGGATTTCCTTAGGGAAATATGGATCAGTGAAGGGAAATTCCTTCCTTGTTTTGTATGAGGAACTTGAAAGGATTCATGGTTGTGATGGTTTAGTGAGATCCCTATAGAGCTCTGGTTGAGATTTTGGCTAAGCACAGTGAGCAGAACAAGTTGCGAGATGAGAGAGAGAGCAATAGAAGTATGTACATATTTCCTTTTCCTTGGTGGCCTCATATCCCAACTTGTGGGTTCCCTCTCAACAAAAAATGCATATGTTGGACAAAGTGCATACGATTGGGTGGAATATCACTCTTACACAACTAGTTGTTTGGATCTTCTTTGTTTAAAGATAAGTATTCTTTTGTATTTAAATCTATAATGTTTATTTGACATTTGTAATGATTAAGTTTGTATATACATGCATGTGTGTGTGGATATATTTTTAGTTCCGCTGTGTATTTTTAATACATGCTAAGTCTCAATACATATGAACTCTTCACTCCATTGTTGGTCCATCCTACAACTATCGGTAATATGCTCTAGTTACTGACCTCCACTGAGGCATAGACACTTCATCGACTTATGATTCCACTTGATGTGATGATTACGATCACGTCCGATAACACATCGAACAACCATGATTGCTCCTTACTCAACCTCCCCTCTTCTCCATCAATTTCTTTCCTAGATCAATAAGATGGTTGCACCTGCCTCTAATATCTCAACATATGCCTGAGATTCCTTCTCCATAATTTCCCTTAGACATTGCCATGTGTGCTCGCACCTTATGTTTAGAACTTCTAATCTATCATCAAAATTGCACTCTCTCCAATGCCTAAGTCTTTGGCCAAATTCTTTCACATCACATAACGATTATTTCATACTAAATATACAATTTTCAATTAAAAATTATACTAGGAGTGTCCATATAAAATGTAGTTTATCCCACTTTAACTCATTTTTTAAAGAAACGCCCCCTTTTTCAAAGTCTTGAAACCTAGTTCCCATGAAATCCCTTATCCCACTATCTAAATCTATTTGTATCAAAATGGAACTTTGAGATTTGAAATTAATTTCATCTTTATTTTGGGTGGGTGGGCCTTAACTTACTATCTCCTAGTTTCCCATGTTATTTTGTGAATGTCCCAATTGTAAAATGAACATTGTGGTTATTAATAAAGTCTTGCAGACATGGGTTTAAATTAAGAAAAAAAATTAATATTAATTAAATTGAAAAGGTTGAATATTAAGATGACTTTATTATTGAGAAATAATGTTAAAATAATTTAAATTAGTATTTAATAATATTTGTTTTAACAAACTCGGGTAAATTTATATTAAAAAGTTGTTGAAGCCAACGAAATAGTTACAAGTTTTTTCCAAAATATAGCCTAATTCAATTAGCATGTACTTGACTTCCATAGGAATCACAAAAAGGATTTTTCTACTATAAACCCTTACATACTATATGTTAGCACCTGTGCTAAAATTTAAGTATTTTTACAGATGCATCAATGCTAATTCCCCTGCAAAAGAATAAGTCGGTGAAAGTAATGGATAAGGTCAAAATTTTCCCATGTCATATAACCTATGTAAGTGATGCACAGGTTTTGAAGGATCTGTTCCTAGATGAAAATGAAGAAAGCAGTAAAAAATCCTTAGGTGCGACCTTGGAAATGAGCCTGGTATGAAAAATCCATTCAAGGATAAGTCTTGGTGAGAATAGACAATGGAGATCCGAGCCGCAATCTGATCTGACACTCCGGAAGAATCCCACAGAAGAAATGTCAAAGACAAGAGGGGATCCACCTCTGATCCCAGATCAACGGTCAGGACGAAGTTTGAAATAAATAAACGAACCGGCAAAAAGGCAGAAGCAGAAAAGGCAAAGATTCAGTTGTCAATGTTGGTAAACCCGAATTCCACTTTCTGCAGTCCGAGATCCGACGGTCAAGGATGGCGCTGGGGTAAATCAACGGTCCAGGAAAAAGCAGGAAGTAAAAAGGCAGAAGAGAAAAAGGAAAAAAACCATCCATAAAAAGTTGAAATCCCTCTTTCTGCTTTTCGCCAACCCGTAACGCATCCCCGCTTTGATCACAGATCAACGGTTCAAAACGCTTCCACATTTTTTATCTCAGATCAATGGCTCAGAAAGGAGCTGAAAGGAGGGAGCATAATTACATAAATTTGGTTATGAAAAGTTGGAATCCTACTTTCTGCTTTTCGCCAGCCCGTAAGATCGACAGTTCAAAGAGATTCTGCACAGATCAATGGCCCAGATGGGAGTGAAAAGACATAATAATAAAAAATCAAAATTGAGCATTGTGAAAGCAGAAATCTCACCTTCCACGACTCGCAGGCCGCAGCTTGATCTCAGATCAACGGCTTGGAAAGTTTCTTTCTAAGATCAATGATGCAGAAAAGGGAAACATGCGTACATGATAAGTGGATTTCCCGATATGTGGAATATAGTAGACCCAACAAACTTTGACGATGAAGATCGAGGTGGATTTTAGTTCCATGATCCATAATGATTTCACTGAGGGAAGATGTAGGGTTATAAGAAATGTCATTATCGATGGAAAGGGGTTAGCGTGCCAGAAAAATTAACCATCATATGGGCATAGGGATGAATATCTACAGACAACATCTATTATGTGGCCACAATTAGCATGGGAAAATAAATTTCTCAACCTAGCGGAATTTGGTAGACCCCGCAACTTTCAACGACTGATCAAGATCCACGGATGAGAAAAATGCTGCTGCCAGAACTAGCACATACAAACAAAATTTTCAAATATTCGGGATTTGGTACGCCTTACAGTGTTAAACAATGGAGATATGGAGGAGAAATGAATCTATGCTGGGTATCAATTCCGTTGATACAGCAAGCACGGGAAAAAAAAATTTAAATCAGCAGAATTCTTATATCGACATGCAAATCCAAAACATGTGTCCACACCACAGCTTTTGAAAAATTGATCGACGGCTTAAAAAAATTCATTGTGGGAAAGTGCAGCGAAGTTACTGGTTTAAAATCCATCAGAATTTTATATCTGTAGGTAGGTTCAGACACGTGCTTCCATATCCTTGTGTCGGCTAAAGGATCAATGGTCCAAAACAATTTCGTTGGTTGAAGATGCAGGGATGAATGAAACTGTTGTAGGCCGCTCGAATATCCTCTGAAAAGTCATTTTCATCAAGCAGGCTTGAGTCCCAGGTGTCAAATTTTCCTTTTTTGATCCACCACGTGCATCCCAGCATGCTTTCCTGATTTGTTTTATGATCTTGGTGAATCTACCAAATCAGAATTTGTTTGGATTTTATGTGTGATGGTTTGATTCCCGTATCAGAACTGATTTTGGATTTGTTTCAAGGTTGGTCTTGGGAGCTTAGTACTCTATAAATATAGACTCAAGAGAGGAACAATGTGATCGACATTCATTTTGGAAGCCTACGTGCTTGGTTTTGTAGTTCTGAACTCTTTCTTGAAAGTATTAATGCAAAGTATTTCATGACTAACTGAGATTCATCACGGTGTTCAATGTTTAGTCTATGTTCCCCTGTATACTTCATTTCCATGTATGTGTAGTTTCTACTAATGTGTTTCTAGTTGTATGCAAGGAATTCATTCTCTGTTAAGCACTCCTTGTGTCAGATAATGCATTTGTGATGTGTTTATGGTAAATGTCTTGGAATTCATCCTTTGTTAGATGCTCCATTTATGTTATCAGCCTTTACTATTGCTTCTGCTAAAGTTGTTTCAGGAGATTCATCAACAAATTGGTGCCCCTTGTTTCATTGGGATTCTTCTCATTTCCCCTTTCCATCTCTAAAAGGATATTTTACTGAATATTAACACTTACTTTGCCTCAGATTACGAATGTTATCACTAATCATTATGTTGTAACCCCTTGGATGTTTTAGGTGTTGACTCCATTTCCCAATGGTGATGCATGTGTGTTTGTCTTACACTCTTTAATACCCAAACAACCCTTCCCCTCAGAAATCTAGCCTTCTAAATGCTTGTTTAAAGCCAAATGTATATGTGAATGACCTTGTGACAAAGAGAGAGCCCTCTCTTACTGTATAGGTTAGAATACAGTCTAAAGATTGGTTTGAAATGGTTACCCTAGTGATTCTCCTACCACAACCATAGGAAAATTATTGGGGGATAACACTATCCAAGTATAGAGACACAAAAACATAGCGTTTACAAAAATTTAAAAATAGAACACCTTTTAATTCCCACTCTTAGGGGAGCCACTGGATGTGGGGATGGCCCCCATTTTGAATCATTACCCATTTACCAAATGTTGTGGCATGAGATATATAATTTGAGATTGTATCCTCCTAACAATTTGATCCTCAGGGGGTGCATCTTCTAGCTTGCGAGATGATTAAGAAAGAATCACCAATGACCAAAACATATTGAATTCCAAGATAGACAATATTGTCAAGGCATGTAAACAAAGAGCATCTTTTTGTTGAGTTATTGGTGGCTATTCTCAAGCCCTATGAAAATGAAATGACTTGATTTCCTCTTGAATAAAAAGAATCTCACCTTCTCTTGTTGCCCCTAATATATAACAATATTGATTACAATCTAAAAATGGGTCGAATTTCTTGAGGTGTAAATTTGTTTTCTTTATGTAAAACATTTAAAAAAAATACACCCTGAGAAATTAGATCTCTCTAGTTACTCAACTAAAATTATAATTAAAGCAAACATTAAATATTTTAGATTAACATTTTAAAATTAAAAGGTAATGTTTACAAATAAAGCTCAAGTATTGAAAGAAAATATTAAATATTTAAAGAAAAGATTAATAATTAAGATGGAAGAGATAGATAAAGAAAGTTAATAAATGGACATAATTAATTTTTTTAGTTATTTTTTTAGTTATGTAGAGTTTACTTTGATTCACCCTTTCATTAAATTCCTATTAAGTCTTAAAAAAATCAACTATGAAATGTGTATAATTATTAGCTAGCTCTAGAGTTAGATATCAAGAGTTATTTATAAGCAAGTTTCAAATGTTAAATTTAAATATTAAAAGTAAATATCAAATTTAAAGACCAAGGAGAAGTTTTAAGTATTAAAAATAACAGATTAAGATTTAATGAATAAGGATTAAAGATTGAAAGTTAAGAGTCAAAATTGAAATAATAAAGTTTATATTGATGGAGAGTTAAGCATTAAAAATTATGTTTTGGTTTAATGAGAAATTATAATTTTTAAAACTCTTTATTTTAAAGGTGTAGTATAAATAGTCTATGATTTCAATCTTTTCCGAATATATTTTTGGTCTTGTTTTGTTCAAAGTGTGATCAGAAATTTATTAAAAAAAACATTTGAATCATGTATTAGGTATGGAAATTGCATAATTTGGATGTGGGGTATTTGATATGATTTTAATCTTTTTGAATATATTTTTGGTCTTGTTTTGTTCAAAGTATGATTGGAAATTTATTAAAAAAACATTTGAATCATGTATTAGGTATGGAAATTGCATAATTTAGATGCGGGGTATTTGATGGTGCTGAATTTATTTATGAATTCAAAAAAAAATTTGAACACTTCCAATTAATATTTTACCAAAAAGAATTACCAAATTCTGACCAAAACTACTAGAAAGTCCAAAAAATAGAGTGCTCCTTATACAACCTTAATTCTCGAGAATAACACGGGTGGGGTTTCTCCCAATAAAGGTAACCCATGAAAATTAAAAAAAAAATTAAAAATTAAACATTAATTAAGTATAAAAATAGTTTTTAAAAAATAATATATAAAAATGTTGTATTTTAGTTTTTTTTAGTTTTATAAAAATTGTTGTATTTTAGTTTAAATTGGAGTAAAGCATATTTTGAATTAATAAAATTGAATATATTTTATTAAATACATTTATGTATTTAAAATAACAATTTTATTTATCTAAAATTGCAATTTTAACATTAAATTTTCTATTTTAAAATTAAAACCTATTCATTAAAAATAATTTAAAAATATCAATTAAAAATAACTTAAATAAATTATTTAAAAAACATAACCAACTACTACAATCATGTATAACAAAAATATTTTTTCCGACACATAATTAATCACTTGTGCCATTATGGCAAAGAAATCCTAAATCCGTGACTAATCCAACCTCTAAAACTCTATGAAGACAAGGGTGGTTGTCGACGGCTAATCAAACTCATTGGGTAGCTTAGGAGCTAATCCTTTCTCAATTACACATTAATTATTCAATTTCTAGGGCTTAATCTAATGGTACATGGTCTTGGTTAAGTGGTGGTGATGTTTAATGTTCTTTGTTGTGATTAATTTTGAAATTGTTGTGATTAATTTTATTTCAAAATTAATATCTACAAGGAAATTAACAATTTAGGATAACTATATGTTTTGTGTTATCTTATTAAATTTGTTTTTTATTTCAATATTGGACACATTTTGATTTCTCAAAATTTTCTTTTTACAACTAATGGAATTAATATTTTCTTTTTAGTATTTTAGTTAGTTTATTATGTTCAAATAGCCGGCTTTCATTCATTCACTTTATTATGTTCAAGTAGCATGGTCTTTATTGTTTATTATGTTTAAAGAATATGATTTTCATTCATTCATTAAAACTATGACATATTATATATATTTAAAGCATGTTAAAAAATGAAAAATTTCACTAGATATTAATAAATACTTAAAAGGAAGGGTTTTCACTTTGTTTAGAGATATCTTATCATTTTGTTATATCCCTTCTCAATACATCTTTCAAATTTAAGAAAAAAACAAAATCAAACAAATTGTTTTTACAAGATATTTCCTACCTCTCTTCAATACCTACAAAACATAGATCTCCTCTTTCACAAATTAAAAACCCTTCTAATAAGATATCTCTAAACAAAGTAAAACTCTTCCTTTTTAAGATTAAAAGGGATAAAAAATTTGTCAACGAAAAACAAAACCAAACCCTCATTGCTACAAAAAAAAAACATAAAAAATATGAACAAACATTTACTCTTCCTACTTTCTCTTTAAACCAAACCCTCATTGCTACAAAGAACATAAAAAATATGAACAAGCATTTACTCTTCCTACTTTCTCTTTGAAGAAGGAACCTTTCTCATCATTAACTAATTGGAACTTACACTAAGAGATAGAATCACCTTAGATAGAGGCACCTTACTTACATTGAGTAACTGTGCATTAACACACTTGGAACTTGGAGAACACCTGCCATTGAAACCCACCTATGGCATTTATAATGAGCATGGACCAATAACCCACCTATGGCATTTATAATGAGCATGGACTAATAGCAACGGGGCAGATTGGTTTGTTGTTGTACTCATGCATGTTCACAGGATACAACACAACACTCCATAAACACTCTAAACAAACATTTGCTCTTGAGACATTTCATGATGGCACTCATTCTTGAGATGACTATATAATTGCCATAATATCTTTCATAACATCATGGGCATCTTCTTGGGATTTTGTGGAGGTTGTAGTATTAATTTTTAAGTTGTTTTTTATAGAATTGTGGAATGTGTTTGAATATATTTTTAGGATTACCTGCACGTTACTTATTACAATACAAACTTTTATAACTTTTTAACTTGTCAAACCTATAATAAGCTTGGAAAGCTTTTTGGCAAACTTTTTTAACAGAAAAACAAATTTTAAAGTAAACCAAATATTATCCAGCTTTCACTGAACTTTAATCATTAACATTATTATCGATATATGTATTTTGACTTCATGCTCCAAACACACTTCATATCTCTAAACAAACAACCAAACCACAAAGTGTGAACTTGATAAACATTTTCATTATCATTTCTGTATCAAAAAGGACTAGGAAATTGAAAAGTGAAACATATGCCATCCATTTTTGGAAATAATTGGCCTTTAAAGTATACTTGGATCACTGTTTGAAATAATTGGCCTTCTAAGTAATCAGCAGGATGGGATTATCCCTGCCTGAATTCAACGTAGGTAGCTGTGGGCGTATAATCTGCATTGATATTACCAGCTGGAGAAGAATTCACACTCAGAGCAAATGGTGATGGAGCAAATGGTGATGGAGTTGAGGTGTACAAACTTCTCTTTTTATAAAAATCCATCATTTCATTAGAAACATGCAACAGTTGATCCATAGACATATCGAACTCAAGAAGCCATGGCTGCTCTTGATCCCAAGGCAACTGGACCTGGAGACCCCTGGATGCAAGATAGAAAGCCGCACCAGCAACTTGCCGGGGTTTGAACTGGAGACATACCGTTGTCATTAATCCATCATTTACAAAATTCCAAGAAACCTGTGCAAACTTCGAATGCCATTGGAATACATTAAACTTTTTGAGGGCGCAAACGAGGGGTTTATATGGGGTTTCGATAACGAGATCGAAGTTGAGTGCGGAGAGAAGAAAATGCTCGGCCTTCAAGAGTAACTGTCGCCTCTGCTTGAAGAAATAGGGTTCTTTCATGAGTTTTGCAGTGGCTGGGTTTCCGTTTTCATGGAGGACTTCGTAGGAAAGCACAGTCAGATCGTTCAATAATTTCCGTCGCGCCTCCGTGACTTTGCTGGCAAGGAGCAAGCAGACGGTTGCGATTGTGTATCTATCATTTTTGCTGTGAGATTCGCGGAGAAAGAATTTGTGGCAGTATATGATTGCTGTGGCTATGGTCAGCTGGGATAGCTTTAATTCCATGCCTACACCTTTTATAAAAAGGCAGTACGATTCCCTGAGACGATCCTCTTTCTCTGCGTCGATTCCATCGATTCTCGAAGGGCTGGATTCGTCGATTTCGGATTTGGTGATATACCATCCCTTGCCCGGTGCCACAGAGGGTGCAGGTATTTCTGCAGTCACTTCGTCATGGATTCTGAAAGGGCTGGATTCTTCGATTTGGTATCTGAAGAAATGCCAACCGTTGCCCAGTTCCGCGGAGTCTGTGGGCATATTTTCGTGATCCTGACTCGTCGCTGCGTCGATTCCATCAATTCTGGAAGAGCTGGATTCACCCTTTTGGAACCATCCGTCGCCCGGTCCTGCGGAGCCTGCGGGCATTTTCGCATGATCGGGATTCGACACCGCGACGTACAGATGGACGACACGGGCTTGTGTATTGTGGAACTGGTTGGTTAGATCGAGAAAGAGGTTGTTATTTATGAAGGATTTAGTTAAAGCGGGACCTGGTCACCATTAACCAGACTGCTGCAGAATCCAACTGTAATAAACGGTAGCAATCATTGCTTTGCCCTAGGTTGGTTAATTTTTGAATGTTAAGAGAAAACCAAAATATCTTGTATTTCTTGAAATTTGGTAGAAGAAAAAATGTTGAAATTGCAGGTTTTTTTTAACTGTTCATATCATTATGATTTGGGTAGCATTTAGTTTGGGAAAAATTATTATAATTACTGAAATTGCATAATTACATTGATTTTTTCACAAGATTTAATAAAAAATCACTCAAAAAGCGGGGCTATTTAGTTGGTCTTTATCTTAAGCCTGTAGTAAGCGTGCGAGCTACAAAGCCTGTGAGCTACAAAGGTGATAGTTATTGCATTGAGTGTAGTAATGATGTATATTCACATTCATATAGATCTATCTTATTTTAAGATCTTTTAAGCAATAAACACCAAAAGAATTATATCTTAATATCTTGTTTATCTATCTCAATTCATGATAGATTCATAGTTAAGATGGATCTTGATTCTTCATATCAATGTTAACATTTGGAATTTATTTAGACTTTTAAGATATAAACTTTATAAATACATATTATAGTAGATCTATCTTATGTTGGAGTTCACTGGATGGGTGGTTGGGAGGAATGATTATTACCCTCCCCACTTGGATTCAATCCTGGTAAGTGACATGTTTGAGTCCTTAAATAGGTCTATAAGATGCTCTAGTTGCATTTAAGCACGATGAACCAATAAAAATTGCATTTTAACTTTTTTTTATTCATCTCCACCAATAATAAAGTGGACTTAGAACACATCTTTTATTAACTTTCATATTTTGAAGCTATACAAAAGTTTTAAGTATAAAATTTCCACTTAGGAGCCCATTAACTATTATTACTTAATTTTAAAATTTTAATCTATAATATTTAATGTTTATTTTAATTATTTAATTAATATTTTTTTTAATTTTATTAAGCTAGTAGAGTCTATGTATTGCCTAAAAGGAAAACAGATACATAGATATGGTGGTTTGTCTTCCACTAAGAACCACACCAAACAAATAAAAATAGTTTATCTAGTATGTCTCATATACAAAGTAACATTATAAATTGTTTAAAAAAAGACTTTTAACTCTACTCGGTCTTTGCCAACTAGCATACCAAAGTATTTCTAAAGCAAAATAACATAAAATAGAGAAATCACCTAACTATCATGAGGAGTTATAACAGTGGGCACCTTGGACTCATGGGGAGTCTTGTTGTGTTGGTCTTAAGAAGGAAGCTTCTTGAAGGCCATGCATGTGGTTGCCTTGGCAAGGACATTGATCCTTGCTTCCAAACTCATGATTCCTTTAGCAATTAAGTGAAGGTTGGAATCCACTCTCCTTATGCATTCTTTCATCTCATCCATCTACAAATAGTGTCTCCTCTTCCTATTCCTTACTATCCATCATGGCTCTAGCCATGAGCGGCTTCATGTACCAGTATAAGGACACGATTTTAGCATATTTTGTTTCCTTGTTGCAAGAAGAACCCTCATTAGTAACCCAAGGTTCCATCTCCTGTTGAGTCTATGTATTCCACATAATTCTTTGCTCCACCTAAACCCAATTCCTAGCTTACTCAATATCCATCAAGATGGAAGGAAAGACAACCCATTTGAAATGATCCTTAGATCCTAGATTTCCTTTTGCACAATCTCATGGCATGTTGGCATGTTGCCATTTTGGCAATCATTGGCATGGCTATGGGTGTTGCATCTTCTCACCATGTTGACCACACCCTCTGTATCCCCTGCTTCCTCATCCACAACTTGCATAACCTCTATAGGGGCCCTTGGTACCTACACTCGTCTGCAACTACAACTCCACCAACACAATCATACGTATGCCCCCAAACAAGATGTCGAAGACCTGAGCTCACCACCCACCATTCGAGCCAAACACCAACTAGGCCAAGCAATTCAGTCATGCTCCACTTATGCATCCCTTGTCTCTTGTTGTTCATCATTACACAGCATAGTGAATCAACCTCTACAAATCAGGCCATTAATATTCTCGATGGGGTAGTCATCACCTCCCAACTGAGCTCGTCTGCATCCATCCTTCTCCATGCTTTGTTATCATTTTGTGGTTACTTGTTTCAACTTAGCCTCATGTTCCCACGAAGCGACATGTACTCACTTCACTTGTATCCATCCAGGTGTCCTTGTCTCGCCTCACTCTCACCTGCATGATCTCCACGTAAAGGGTGGCTTGGCAAGTATCCCACACCATGCTCTACACTCGTGTTCGAGTTATTTATTAATATTATTAATTATTAATCATTTATCATTAATTCTTAATAAAGAACTCATCTTAATATTTAACCTTTTTAATTTAATTAATATCAACTCTCTTTATTAACTTAAATTATTTGACCTCTTAACTTAAACCCTTTGACCACAAGACTTTATCATTTTATTCTTATAACGATTTTTTTAATATTTTAAATTTCACTCCTATAACAAGTTTTAAAATAGTTTTAAAAGTGAGAATTTTCTCCACCTCTATAAAATATTTTTAAAAGTGAGAATTTTCTCCACCGACATAAGATAGATACATCTTGCGGCCAGGGGTTGTGTTCTAATGGCATTGGTTGGTGGTGGGGCTTACAAGCTTTGGGATCGAGGAATACTTATGGGTTACATTTGATTCTAAAGAATGGAATAGGAAGGTGGTGTATTTGAGGCTAAAAAATGATAGATACTTTTTGGAGTGTTTAGACTTTTAATAAGAAGATCATTGTTAATTAACCATTAACACATATATAATATACTTAGGAAATTAAGATATATATATTTAAAAAATAAAATTTAAATTAAATAAGATGAAAAATTATGATAAAGTAAAATGAACCTTAAATTAAGATGAAATTGATTTTAAAGCTCCATCTACATATGAATAGATTTATGATGATGATGATGATGATGGTTAACGTCCCCTGAGACCAAACTTTGGTCTATCAGACCTAAAGAAGTGAATTAATTAGTTTGCTTTAAAGTTATATTTCTATGCTCAAAGAGCTTGGAAAGAAGCGTCCCAAGCTTACTATAATTTTGACAGGCTAAAAGGCTAGGAAAGTCGGTATTGCAACAAAGATTATGAAACTGGGACCTAATGTGGGTGTACGCAGGGCACTCTAAGAGGAAGTGATTTTCATCTTCAATGTTCTTACTCTCACAAAGGTGGCAAATCCTTTCTGCCCATGGTGTTTTAGGGACTGTCCAACGACCAGTTTCACTATGAAGCTCATGCGAGTTCGTTCGTTCTTAGCTATGTTAATTTTTTTCTTAGTACTAATCAAAACAGAGAGATACTTTTGATCTTCTAGAGTAGGGTTTATGACCTCCTTATAATATCTTAATTTTCTTTTAGCCTCGAGATCTTTCTCCTATATAGTGAGATAACGGAATTGGAATTGGAATTGGAATTGGAATTTAAGGATTAGCACTTTTAAAAAGGTTGTTTTTAAAAAAAATTAAAAATAACATTTTATAAATAGATGTTTATATATAGATAAATAAATATTTTTAGTATAATTATTTTATTGAAATTTATATATTTAGAATAAAAAAGTTGTTATGAATAAAAGTTATTTGTTTTGAAATTTTATAAATATATATATATATATAATTAAAAGTAAATTTGGCATTTTAAATTATTTTTTTTAAATATCATTAAAATGATAATACAATTTATTATAATTTTTTTTAAGTATAATAAAATTTTCAATATTTATATGAGTTTTAAGGTTTTCAATTTAAAATATCAAATATTCATTACCATGTTTTAATAAAAAAAATGTGACACATTTTCATAAATTGGTCCAAATAGATAACTAATAGGTATAGTTTAACAATATATTTAGAAATGTCAATTACATTTAAAATAATAAATCATTTACCATTTTTGTTTTAAAACTATTAAAAAATCAAAATAGCTATAGTATAGAACATCTTTTTAATGACTAATTTAGGTTTAGGTACAACTCAACATTGAGTTAGCTTCGTATCACCTATAACATTATGAACAACTTATTAAAATCCCTACATGCCTTTTTAGATTGTTCCTTCTTTAACATAATATGAATGCAACTTGTTATTTACATGCTCTCTTTATGTGCATTTAGAATGATTCAGTATGTCTAGATAGACTTCAATTGCAAAGGAGAATAAATTTAAGTGATATAACTTATATCATATATAATATATCTAGATTGCAACACAATCTTTATTGGCCTCTTTAGAGCCAGTGATATGATCCATACCTTATGCAATTTTGTTGCATTCACAAATCCAACCGAGTTATGAGTTATATATTTTGCTTTATGTTATTTATGGTTAATCTTTAATTAGTTAATATATGTGGGATAAGATGTGTTATATATCCTAATCCATCCTCGTGTAGTTATATATCAACAATAATAGTAACATGCTTTAGTCCTCTCGACATTGGGAAATGATTTAGTCCTGTGTGTGTGTGCATGCACGTGCATTCAGGTAGATAGTTATGATTGTGTAACTATCTAATAGTCATCTTATCTGAGTCAACTAGACTAGCAAACCAAGTGGGTGGTTGTCAGGAGGACATAGTCATCCCATCAACTAGGCTCCTCCAACATCTTGTCCACCCCAAAACTCTTATTTGTCTTAAAGAGAACAAGTAGATGCAAAATTACAAAAAAAATACATAGGCCAATAAAACTATGATATAGAGGTTGCTACAAGTGGAGCACCCATGGTGCAAGATTCAACAATGGCTCATGAAAAATTTGACATGAGAGCTTACTGAACATAATTCTTACAGTATGACAAAGTTCAAAATCAGAGCTTTGTACTGAGCACATCAAGAGGAGTTTGGAGAGCTGGTCTCTCCAAAGAAAGGACCCAAAACTGAGGACAAGAGGCCCAAATATGACACCAAGCTGAGGATGGGAGCATAGGTTAAGTTGGGTTTCACTAGAGCTCAACTTCAAAGGAGAAATCCAAATGAGTGCTTGGCCAATATTTTTTTCCTCATAGCTTTTCACAAGCACTTGCAAATCTGCTCCTTCCTCGTGGTTTTCCTCCACATGAGCTTCCTCCACTCTACCCAAAACATTTCCTTTCATGCAACATGAAATGTGTGACATCTTCAACTCCTTTTGAAGTTTATAGATCTGCAGCTTTGACTCTTGAAGGGATTTTTGTGTGCTCTTTAAAAAGTTACTAGTGATCTCCAACTTATTAGTGAGCCTTTATGGTTCTTCTTCTTCCTTCTTAACTGCACAATGGTACGTTTCAGCCACCATGAGGAGATGATCTCTATCAGACAATAGGTTCATATAGATATCCTTTATCTTGGATGTGCCTTCTTTCAGTTCTATGCACTCCTCCATAAAGGCTTCTCCTTCCATCTCTCCTTCAGAAGATTTCCAACAACATCTTGCTACCAAGGCATTGATGTCAACAAGGTTGTTCATGGATGCCATAAGCTTCTCTATGTCCTCCTTTAGTGATCCACCCAAATGATGTGGCCCATACAGAAGATCCTCCATCAAGTGTCCTTCGTCCAATGGCTAACATACATGCTCATTTTTTTTATGGCATAAATCCACAGCATATGGTTCTTTCTTAGCATACACATCAACATTAGAATATCTCATCAATTCATTTATACTGTATGAAGCGGAAGGTATATCATAGGTCTGCAATGAAGTGTAATATCTACAAAAATTAGAAAGCACCTCATACTTTGGCATTTCAACTTCATCATACTGCCATTAAGTACAAAAATCTGAATTGTGTACATCCCTTTGCATCATATTTTTCTCCTTCGAATTTTCTACTTCACACCCAGCTGGTGGGAGCTTGTCTTCCACTTCATTAGGAAGTTCAATTGATGATTTCAAATCTAATATGTATTCTTATCTTGGATCTATTACAAAAGATTCCTTATCATCATTGACAACCTCACCATCCTCTGCATTGATTTTGGGTTCACCAAAAGAAACTAGGAGTGAATTATTTTCCCTCATCATTGTCCTTCATTTTGTAGTCCTCATAGACAAGTGCAATATTTTCAACCTCCCATGAATCAAATGGTTGTAAGTGAACATGGTTGCTGCAAAAATCAGAACCCATATCATCCATGTTCTTCATATTATCCTCTTCCGGTAGGGGTACTATGGTGGCATGTTCCTCCACCAATTTCTCTGGTTCACACAAAAGCGGTGTGGCCTTGTCTTCTTCTTCCTTATGTGTCTCCAAAGGTGATTGTAATTCTGATTTGTAATCTCCTTTTGGATCTGATCCAAAAGGTTTCTCTCCACCCACACATGATCTCACATCTCTATCAGTGATATGCAGATCACCCACCAAGAATCTTGAAGTGCATTCAACTTCAACTTCTCCTCGTATTCAACCACCTTGTGGTGATTTGCACTTCACTTCATGGATCTCTGTCTCTGCTTCATTTCTCTTCTTATTCAAGGAACTTGAGGTTCTTCATCATGATGGTCACTGGAAGTTCTGTTTGAAAAAAAAAACATTCTCTTACAGATTGGACAAGCAGATGGCTTTGATGAATCTTCATTTTTTCCTCCTCTTTTAGCTCCAGGTGGCAACTTTCTAGTCTTGAATTTAGTAAATGTCCCCTTTACTAGTCGGATTGAAGGATGGGGATGTTTACTACCTCCTTGCTCTTGAGCATCCATGCGTTCCCACTTCATATGGAAATCTCAATTCCATAACCCACAACACTATCAAGTTCCCCTTCTTCATTAATATTCTCCAATTCCCTACCTTTCTAAGGCCTTGTCATTACGTCGGCTTCCTTTCAATGTGAGCTCTCTACCAACCCTTCCAACAATCCACTTTCGATGTGACGACTCTAATTACTTTCTCTCTACATATAGTTCTCGATGTCCCAACTTTTGACACACTAAGTGTTGTATAGGATTATGCACCTAATAACCATAGGTCTGGGGTTACCAACATACTCTATTACTTGCAGACAATTGACTTCTAAAGTACAGAATAGGAAATAGGAGGGTTAGAAGGACTTACTTGTTAAACGAAGGTCAATCCTTTCTATCCTCTTCCTCTTTGTTCCACTTCCAAAGGCTTCAAGATTGCTCCTCTTTCACCTGTCAAGAAACACTCTTCCAGATACAAGATGATTCATGTACATATAAGCAGGTTAGATAAAACATATATCATACTGAAATATAAACATTTATCAAACCACAAGACATGAAACACATATGGAAGGAGTAATCTCTTTATTATCAATAATGGAAAGAGTTAAGGTTACAACCCAACGTCTGAGACAAGAACTCCTCTGCAACCAAAGGATTCTGAGTTTCACTGCTCCAAAGGCTTCTGTAAACAATCCACCAGCATAACTTTGCTCTCCAAGTGTATGTCATCAACACCCTCCCCAAGGCCTGTATTTATATGGGTGAAATAAGGCAGTTCTCGAAGGTTGGGGAAGTTGTAGCAGTTAAGGAAATTAAGTTAAATAACTTAACTAATCTCCAATCAGCAAGTGTTTTTTATGTTTTAATGTTTGAGACATATTTGTGGGTATGTAGTATAGCAACGCGAATGATTCGCGACTTACCATAAGGGCAACCCGCGAATACATAGATTCGCGACTTGTAACAATCGAGACTCGTGAATGATGCGTGAGTTTTATAGAAGGATAGTCACGAATGCATCTCAACATAGCTAAATGACAAAGTAACTAGGTGGATGGTGAAAGAATGTATTTCATAATAAACCAAGCTATAGTGTTTTGGGCAGACCTCTATCCATAAGTGTCCTTTTGTGTGCCAACATGAGGGATGTCGGCACTCGGACGGAGAGGTGCCATTCAAGTGGATAACACTAAGCCTCAATACATAGGAACTCTTCACTCCATTGTTGGTTCATCCTACAACTATCGCTAATATGCTTGGGTTACTGACCTCCACTGAGGAATCGACGCTTCATCAACTTCTGATTCCACTTGATGTGATGATTAGGATCATGTCTGATAACACATTGAACAACTCTGGTCGCTCTTGACTCAACCTTCCTTCTTCTCCATCAATTCCTTTCCCTGGTCGATAAGATGGTTGCCNTTAGGATCATGTCTGATAACACATTGAACAACTCTGGTCGCTCTTGACTCAACCTTCCTTCTTCTCCATCAATTCCTTTCCCTGGTCGATAAGATGGTTGCACCTGCCTCTGATATGTGAACATATACCTGAGATTCCTTCTCCATAATTTCCCTTAGACATCGCCATGTGTCTTGCACCTTATGTTCAGAACATCTAATCTATCATCAGAATTGCACTCACTCTCCAATGCCTAGGTCTTTGGCCTAATTCTTTTGCATCATATAACGAGGATTTCGTACTAAATGTACAATTAAAAATTAAAAATTATACTAAGAGCGTCCATATAAAATGTAGTTTATCCCACTTTAACTCGTTTCTTTAAAAAAACAACCCCTTTTTCAAAGTCTCAAAACCTAGTTCCCATGAAATCCCTTATCCCACTATCTAAATCTATTTCTATCAAAATGGAACTTTGAGATTTGAAATTAATTTCATCTTTATTTTGGGTGGGTGGGACTCAACTTACTATCTCCTAGTTTCCCATGTTATTTTGTGAATGTGTCAATTGTAAAATTAACATTGTTGTTATTAATAAAGTCTTATAGTCATGAGTTTAAATTAAGAAAAAGAATTAATATTAATTAAATTGAAAAGGTTGATTATTAAGATGAGTTTATTATTGAGAATCAATATAAAATAATTTAAATTAATATTTAACAATAGTTTTTTTAACAAAACCTGGTAAATTTATGTTAAAAAGTTGTTGAAGCTAGCCAAATACTTACTAATTTTTTCCAAAATATAGACTAATTCAAAAATCCTTGTTCTTGGCAATTTAACATCTACTTAACTAGAATAACAAAAAGGATTTTTCTACTATAAACCCTTACATACTTCACCCTTACATACTAATGAAGTATAGAGACACAAAAAGGTAACATTTACCAAAATTTAAAAATAGAACACCTTTTAATTCCCATTCCCACTCTTAGAGGAGCCACCACTCTTAGGGGAGCCACTAGATATGGGGATAGCATTTACCAAAATTTAAAAATAAAACACTTTTTAATTCCCACTCTTAGGGGAGCCACGGATTTGGGGATGGCCCCCATTTTGAATCATTGGCACTTTACCAAATGTTGTGGTAAAGGGCTAACCAGTCACCTATATCATTTTGAATCATTGGTAAAGGGCTAACCGGTCACCTACAATATTATTGGCTGGGACCTATTTGCCCGACAATATGTACCGATCCAACTACCGGCCGCGACGATATGCACCGATCGATGCATATCATCGGTTCACTAGTTTACTTCATATTATTGTGCCTTCAGACGTGCACCAAATTGACTTCTTTAATGCCCCTTATGAGATCGAATTAAAATTCGAGATTATAGCCTCCTAACAATTCGATCCTCAAAGGGTGCATCTAGAATCCTAAATGACCAAGATTGCAAGATGATTAAGAGAATCCTCAATGGGGAAAACATATTGAATTCCAAGAGAGACAATATTGTCAAGGCCTGCAAACAAAGAGAATTCCAAGAGAGACGATATTGTCAAGGCCTGCAAACATATTGAAATCCAAGAGAGACAATAATGTCAAAGTATTCAGCAGGATTGATTGCAGGATGGTATTATCCCTGCCTGGATTCAACGTACGCAGCTGTGGGCGTATAATCTGCATTGATATTACCAGCAGGACAAGAATTCACACTCAGAACAAATGGTGATGGAGTTGGGGTGTACAAACTTCTCGTTTTATAAAAATCCATCATTTCGTTAGAAACATGCAACAGTTGATCCATAGACATATCGAACTCTAGAAGCCATGGCTGCTCTTGATCCCAAGGCAACTGGACCTGGAGACCCCTGGATGCAAGATAGAAAGCCGCACCAGCAACTTGCCGGGGTTTGAACTGGAGACAGACCGTTGTCATTAATCCATCATTTACAAAGTTCCAAGAAACCTGTGCAAACTTCGAATGCCATTGGATTGCATTGAACTTTTTGAGGGCGCAAGCTAGGGGTTTATATGGGGTTTCGATATCGAGTTCGAAGTTGAGTGTGGAGAGAAGAAAATGCTCGCCCATCAAGAGTAACTGTCGCCTCTGCTTGAAGAAATAGGGTTATTTTGTGCGTTTTGCAGTGGCTGGGTTTCCGTTTTCATAGAGGACTTCGTAGGAAAGCACAGTCAGATCGTTCAATAATTTCCGTCGCGCCTCCGTAACTTTGTTGGCGAGGAGCAGGCAGACTGTTGCGATTGTGTATCTATCATTTTTGCTGTGTGATTCGCGGAGAAAGAATTTGTGGCAGTATATGACTGCTGTTGCTAAGGTCAGCTGGGGTAGCTTTAATTCCATGCCTACATGTTTTATAAAACGGCAGTACGATTCCCTTCAGCGATCCTCTTTCTCTGCGTCGATTCCATCGATTCTGGAAGGGCTCCATTCCTCGATTTCGGATTTGGTGATATACCATCCCTTGCCCGGTGCCGCCGAGGGTGCGGGTATTTCTGCAGTCACTGCTTCATTGATTCTGGAAGGGCTGGATTCTTCGATTTGGTATCTGAAGAAATGCCAACCGTTGCCCAGTTCCGCCGAGTCTGTGGGCATATTTTCTTGATCCTGACTCGTCGCTGCGTCGATTCTATCAATTCTGGAAGAGCTGGATTCACCCATTTGGAATCTGGTGGAAAACCATCCGTCGCCCAGTCCTGCGGACATTTTCGCATGATCGGGATTCGACACCGCGACGTAGAGATGGACGATGAGTTGTGTATTGTGGAACTGGTTCGTTGGAAAGAGAATGAGGTTGTTATTTATGAAGGGATGGCAATGAGGACAAGAGCTATTCATTGAGCTGCAGAGCATTTAATGCAGTTGCAGCAGGCTTCATGACCGTTGGATTTCTAGCAGCTTAAGATCCAACAATCATCAATGTTAATGCAGCCGCATTAAATGCTTTGCAGCTCAATGGATAGCTCTTACTGACAATGAGATGTGGTCAAGAAGCGGGACAACTTAGTTACAGGAAAGCCAGCGACCATTAACCAGCGTGCCCCAGAATCCAGCCAGCGACCATTAACCAGCGTGCCCCAGAATCTAACGGTGAGCATTGAGCCTGCCCTAGCAATTATTGCTTAGCCGTAGATTGATTAAAGATTGGTTCATTTTTGCATATAAATTACCATCGGTTAAGGATGTGAGCTTCGGAGTTCATTTTTGCATATAAATTACCATCGGTTAAGGATGTGAGCTTCGGAGCAGGGATCAAATTTGAAGGGTAGGGTCCATTTCATTTTGAAGGGTTGCAAGAAATTGAACCCTTCAATGTTGACATGTAAAAATAAATCATTTTTTTCATTTGAAACTGTAAGTGTACAACACAATTTTATTATTTATTAAAAACAATGTATAGAAAAAAAAATGACAATAAGAAGAAATCCCGAGTGCTTCAACATTTACATGAAATTATTGAGGTAAATCATGTACTCTCCCAGTCCGTGGAGCATATAGTTTATTGAACTTAGATAAGGGACAATTCTAGTTGATAAAATAAGGCATTGGAATTTGGAAGGACCTTTGAATGGAGGATTGATTCAGCTTGAAGTGTGATTGGGCCTACCTAAAAGAAAAACCCCAGAATGTAAATACCTAATGCTTTTACAGAGAAACTTTTTATTAACCCTAAATTCAGGGGTTATTTTTAGAATTGAATCTTGTCCTCCCCACATGCTCAAATCAAAGTGATCAAGCAAAGGCCCCAATTTTAGGTGGATTATGGATAGTCCCTCCGATGTATATCGAGTTTATACCCCAATTCGAAGTGATCAAACAAAATCCCCAATTTTAGGTAGATTATGGATAGTCCCTCCAATCTATATCGAGTTTACCAGCCCTATCGAAAAGGTTAAGTATTTATTAGTCCACTATATGGAAGAACTTTAAATTCTCCAACAAATATCACTACAAGTTGGGTGTCTAGTGTCTACCAAAGTCAACAAGGAAGACGAATCATAAACACACGTTTGGGAGGTTTACGACAACGAGGATGTTGAAATCATGTTCTTCGCTAGATCATTGCACTCTCAGTCCCTCATTCATGAATGTCCGTCGAGGGATTCCCTTGTTTAGATATATTGATAGACAATTTGTACTTCTTGTTTCCATTATTAGAAGGCTGACAGGGAAACAAATGGTCAGAGTCTACAACATTTACAATGTCGATTGTTAAATATTTTAGCCTTTCAACTATTGGATTTCATTAAGGAAATTGGAACAATCCAAACACTTATATTCAAATATTGTTCTTTCTTTCAACCTAATGTTTACAATTCACGGCAGATAAATAACATTTGCAGATTTGTAACTCAAATACAAGTCTCTTTCTTCTTGCTCCTCCGCCCAAACGAAGTTGTGGTCCTAGACTATGAAAAGTATACATTATTTTGGTTTTGATTTCATTTAAATATTGGGTTTTTTAAGGTTACATCTATTGAGTATTCGATACTTAGTCTGGCAGAAACGTAATACATTACAAATTTCAAACAACATTTTGGATGGAGAAATTTTAAACCCTTATATTTATAGAACCAGAAGGAACTCCAACAAGAAACACATTTAACTTTTATCCACACATAAAATGTTACACAAGTGTAAAATGCTATATGTAACATACCCCATATACCTCATTGTCATTATGCGTGAAGAAGGGATAAGAGAAATGTAATATGCTATGAACAAATTCAAGCATTGATCGCCTATCAAAGACAACATAAAACGTGTGAACTACTAATACTTTACAAGCTTTCCTTTAAAGCCCATACTTATGAACACGAGGTATCGGCTGCCTCATCCAATAATCATGACACTGAATCACAAGGTCTATAATCTATGGAAACACTTTATGCATACTTATCCATCTACAACCCTTTAGTTTTTAGCTCTCTATGGCGGCTTTCCCTTGTAGATAAAACATCATGGATCTTCCTCTTGCATACAACGTATTTATATAATCTGACAGATAGACATTCTTCTTAATTAGAGGACTAATTCACAAACAACTTTAACTATTCTTTGTAAGCTACCCAAGATTCAGGTCTATCACCCCTCTTGAACAGAGATGTTAACATTTGGAAGATGATTCGATATATATATATATACATTCTTATTAATGAGTTGTAGGTGTATGCATTTCATTCAATCAATATCATACCCTTAAATTCTTCAAATGATATTATCTTAAACAATAACTTAGGGCTTTATCCATTTCTTTATGTATCAATTCTTCAAAGTTTATTCTTTCTTTGAAACATAACGTTCCTACCTTTGCTGATCATAATAATAAAAATAGAATAATAATCTTCACGAGTGAGCACCATGCATACTAGCTTTAGACACTTATGTTTTCTCTCAATAAGGGATAATCCTATTCCACCTCCAATTATCAATTTGCAACCCACCCATTTTAGACACCCTTTAACATAGATTTTCTCGTAACCCCTTAACAAAAATATGGATCTCAAGGTGATTTTTACAATTACTTATTTTAATCATTAAATTTTTTATCATAATGTACCCATCATCAAGGGTGCAGAGTTATGGAATTACCATCCTATTAAGCCAGGATGCTCCATTGCCAATCCTCTGTAAACTAATAGAACTTACACTTGACTCCAATTCATAGCTTAACCTTACAAGATATTCAATCATTCATCTATTAGTGGTTTGGCTGGAACTGAAAGTGTTTGAAACAATACCATGTGCGGACCAAAACTCAATTATAATAACTCTTCTTGAATTTTCTTCTACAATAGCAATCAAAGTTGTAGATCAGCATCATATGTATACAAAACAATCTATTAGCAAAGTTGCAGATCGGCATCACATGTACACAAAACAAATCTATTAACAAGTTGCGGATCAGCATCACATGTACACAAAACAATGACAGGAAAATAAAACATTTAGACACATGAAAAGGAGACGGACAAAAATGTACGTGGTTCACCCTAACCTTGGGGTTACATCCACCAAAAGGTGTCACATGCCTGCGACATTCATTTCATTAAATGATTACAATCCGCAACGAAAATGTTTCCATCCTTTTCTATTGAACCTCACCGGATCCTACTTAGGAGTATTTCTTCGAAATTCATTCTATATAGATTCTTTATAGAACATACGACAATGTTCATGGGATAAAAGACATAATTCTTACCTATTTCCATTACATTATAAACAGTATCTCTTTCATGAGACCATCCTTGACAACAAATTCTAGATAGGTCGACTCATAAGTTTCTTTTCTATACAACCAGTAATGCTATAAAGGTTTGTAACCTATTTTTTTATTTAAGCCCCAAGCTGGGATCGTCCTCTATTTTTTTTTTTTTATTGCCGATTCTATCTAGGGCTATGGCGGTGTCTCCACTAGTCCAAAACATAACCTACAATACCATCAAGCCTGCTCGGCAAGTAAATATAATATTCTAGGACGAATGTTTACCAACAACACATACACATTCCAAAGAGGGAAAATGCTTTCTATTCTATAGGGTAACCCAAATGAGAATCCAACAATTCACAGACCCGTGGTTTATGTTGAATACACTGGGTGAATACACTGCTGAAAATCTATTGGCGTAAACATACCTGTTTACCACTCAGCACCGGTTGATCAACACAATTTACAACCGCGACATTCATAGATATTAGACCCTGCGTTGGAGCTACAACTTGCACTGATTTATAACTTGATTTTAATTATGAGCTCTCGGAATCTGAACCCTGCGTTGGGTGTTCACCATGTCCCAACGCAACGAGGGTTTAGGAAAAAAATTCCCCCCCCCAATTACACATTTAAAGAATTCGACATTGGTTTTTTTTTATAACTTTTTCAGAGTCCATAGATCTATGTTAGGACGACCTGGCTCGTACCCAGACAAAAACGGAGAGAAGCAAAACAAGGATTCATTGGTAAACTACCGCTGACAGAATGACTTATGGGAAAAGGTATTATGCAAACAAATATGCTCTCAGCAAACGTTAAAACTCTTGCACAAAGGAGGGTACTGTCGGTCAAAACATAGAGGATCACGATCACATTATTCTGTGATCTCACCATTCGTTTCCAATGATTATACTGAGCCCGATTTGGTGGGGATATCGTTGGTCAAAACACAGAGAATCATGATCACATTAATCTATGATATCACCATTCATTGTCAGCAATTTTACTGAGCCCGATTTGGTACCCTTATCGCTCTCTCTAAGGAAGGATCGACTACGATTAAGGAGAGATCCACCATATAGAGAGGATCCCAAATACCAGTAAAAGTTTAGATCGTCAACAAAAGGAACAGTTTCTAAGTGCAAAAACAAGCTTTGGAAGAGCTCGGTCAAATCCCAAGAGGAACTCACATCCTATAAAATCTAGTTGCCTTTAAACCTGGCCTTCACATCTCGACTCGGTTACAAGTCACTAAGGTTGTTTACATAAAACATGAAGAGCAGAAAGGGGGTTTTCTTACCTGATGCGTGCTAAATCCGGCCNCATTATTATGCGTATGTCCTTCATACATACTTATATATGAAGCTCATTTCTTTGCTTATCTCTTATATATAATATACATGCATAAAATAATGCCCCACCCCAATCTATATATACTTTTACCTGAAGTTCCTTTCGATTGAGTCCCTTGGTGGTTTTCCCTTTGTTCTTTTCGTTAAACTTTATAACTAATCGACCCTTTTGTGTCGAAGTTGATAAGAAGGTAATTCTCCTTTATCATAGCTCAATCATACTTAGAGCTAAAGTCTAGGCTATGGTGGTTTAGTTTGGGCTGATTATGGTAATAATTAGGAGATCCCTAATCTTACTCTTTTGCCTTCATAAGCTCAATTTCCCAGTCGGTAAGCTGTGTCCATCTCCTAAGCCTGCAACTTGGAACTTAGACTGTATTAGTTTTATCATTTTTACTGGTGGGGCCTTGGTCTTGAGCTCCTCACCAGAAGAATGAGTACAACATACATTCACAAAGCACAATTACTTAGGGGTATATAAGAGGGACATTACACTATACATACCTGTAAATTCACGACAACCAAGTCGACAGCTTAGCTCTGCATAATCTTTTAGAGGAAATAGAAATTAGGGAGACACTGAAGCATAGAATTGGAGAGTTGAGAGTCTGAGTCCTGACCTCCGACTGTCCTATACTCGTAAACCAAAAATAATGTTTTTTTTCACAGACTNCAAATTGGTATTTCATCTTTTTAAAACCAATACCAAGTGCAGAACCGGCCAAGAGTAATCAGTGAGCAAGCGTTCTCCTCACACTGGGCGTTATCCCTCCATCATTATGAACATAGCCCCACCTCATGTCTGATAGGAAGCGTGTCTGATATGACCTTCAACAGTCTATAAATAACTTCTTCCATCAATTGTTGTTTGACAGTCCATTAAATCATGCAAAAGACCATAATGTCTCCATGGTTATTGGCCGTAATTAAAGNAATCTCTTTAAGTTCGGGGAAGCTCAATCCAGCCTACCCAACGTTCTACCTTTGCTTCTCTTGCTCCTACCTGTGAAAAAGGTGGAACCTTCGAGTTGCTCACCGCAAAAGACAATGAGGAATTAAAGTGTGCAACCGTTTCCTTCTATAGAAAGATGATTGGAAGCAACCACATCTCAATTCCACAATATCTCGGCGCTCCTGAGTTGGTTTACCTTGCCCAAGGTAGGCGAATGCATCTTTGTGTATTTCACATGATTACAAAAAAAATCATTTTATAATTGCTTCTACATAACATAGATATATCTGTGTAGGTGAGGGAAAAGTGGGTATTGTTTTCCCGAGGTTTCCAGAGACTTTTAGAGATCATTCTTCGTTATGAGGGTGCTCAAGGCGTAGATCAGAGAGCCCACGAGAGGAAGAAGAAGAAGAAGAAGAGGAATTGATTCAAAAGGTGAGGTGAGTGAGGAGGGGAGACGTAATAGCGATATTTGCAGGAGAAACCCACTGGTGCTATAATGATGGGAACGAGCCTCTCTAAATCGTAGCCATTGTAGACATAGGAAAACCTGATAAACAGCTCGGGCGCAAGAGTTACTGTGTAAGCATCCCGACAAATTAAGTAATGATAATATTTAGTTAGGCATATGACAAATTCTTTCGTTTCTTTTAGAGATGACTATATGCATATTGTACAACCATTCTCTATGCCTGACCCTCCATTCTAGTTGCCTTTGTCTCTACTACCTAACCCCCTTCCTTCGATGAGACAGGTAGACTAAGCGACCTAGGTGGACCATGGGAGACTGAGAGTGCTGATTCAAATGATTCTGACCCCAGTAAATGAGTGAAAATTGGAATAAATCCTAGAATCCTGGACTAACTAGTATAGGATCCATGAGCACAAACAAAGGGTGGCGTGCTGCTAGCCTGCTACCAAAGATCCATCATCCCAGTCTTGTGGTGGTCATAATAGAAATGTCTAGCAGTGAGTCAAACCCTGGTCTGGAAACTTACATACCCATTGGACCAGGTTAGGTTCAAATCTAGCAAAGATTGCTCAATGCATTGTAAATTGCAACTTGTAAGCTGTAACCCGAAAAACAACACCATTAGTTTTTCCTTACGGAGCCTTGACAATGGAGGGTTATCAAATCAATTCACCATCCATAGATATGACTCATATGAGTATTTAATTTCACATCATATACTCAAATACTCAAGTGACTTGTAAGTTGTGAGATCACGTGACTCGGTGAACAATAAGATGACATGGAAAATCGAGTTGGCAGGTGGCATCATCTCATACCAAGATTTAATGAAGTTGGTGAATCAATAATGCATGCTAATGTCATTAAATGATTTGAAAGTGAACATCGAATCGTGAGTCACAATCCTGACTCACTGACTTGAACTTGGCACTAGGCAGCCCAGTGGCCCACCGTGGTCCATGTCGATTGGGACTAAGACCCTCATCCATGATCCGACTATTCAAGGGCACTTGGGAAGACTCTGAGTCCCGACTCTCCCATAGTCCACTGAATCCTTGGATAGGCAAATTTTGTAGTTGCCCTTCTGTTGCAAATTTACCAAGGCTTACTCAATTTCATTATTGAAGTGCTGGAAATGAAACTAATTTTTTTTTGCATGGTAAAATTTCTTGTGGCCTTCTATGACGTTTAAAATGGCCTTTGAAGGGCTCTGAAGGCTTCAAATTTGAAGCCTGCTTCGGAGAGTATAAGAAAACCAAAATATCTGGTATTTCTTGGAATTTGGTAGAAGAAAAATTGTGGAAATTACAGTTTTTTTTTAAGAATTTGGTGGAAGAAAAAAATGTTGAAATTATAGTTTTTTTTCTTGGAATTTGGAAAAAATGTTTAAATTGGTCAAATCGTGATTTGATGATTTGGGTAATATTTAGTTTGGGAAAAATCATTATAATTACTGAAATTGCATAATTACATTGATTGTAATTTTTATTTTCAACATATTTAATAAAAAATAACTGAAAAAGCGGGGTGATTTGGTTGTTTTTTATCCTAAATGTGTGAGGTATAAAGTGACAGTTATTGCATTGAGTCTAGTAATGATGTATATTCACATTCGTATAGATCTATCTTATTTTAAGATCTTTTAAGTAGCAAGCACCAAAAGAATTATATTTTAATATGTTGTTTATTTATCTCAATGTATGATAGACTCATAGTTAAGATGGATCTTGATTCTTTATATTATGTTAACATTTGGAAATTATCTAGAATTTTAAAATATAAACTTTATAAACACACATTATAGTAGATCCATCTTATGTTGGAGTTCATTGGACATAGCTTGGGTGGTTGGGAGGAAGGATTATTACCCTCTCCACCCAGGTTTCAATCCTTGTAAGTGACATGTTTGATTCCTTAAATAGGCTATAAGATGCTCTAGATGTTGAGCCCCCATTATAAGATATCCGATGTCTATCATACATGAAAAAAAAAGTTGGATCACCCTTTATACATGAATAGAAAAGTTGGATCACCCTTTGTTCTCTCGTGGATTTATAAGAAATTTTCATGGCCAAGTGAGAACTGATATAATGAACCACATGGAAAAAA
Source organism: Pseudotsuga menziesii (assembly GCA_001517045.1). Classification (NCBI taxonomy): domain Eukaryota; kingdom Viridiplantae; phylum Streptophyta; class Pinopsida; order Pinales; family Pinaceae; genus Pseudotsuga; species Pseudotsuga menziesii. The sequence continues at coordinate 255,148 of LPNX011131988.1, read as the reverse complement.
AGAGAGTAAAATCTATTTTATGATGAGATCTTTTAAGCAAGATGAACTAAGAAAATTGCATTTTAACTTTTTTTTATTGGTCTCCACCAATGATAAAGTGGACTTAGGACACATCTTTTATTAACTTTCATATTTTGAAGTTATACAAAAGTTTTAAAATTTCCATTTAGGAGCCCATTAACCATTATTACTTGATTTTAAAATTTTAATCTATAATTATTTAATTAATATTTTTATTTATTTATTAAGCTAGTAAAGTTTATGTATTGCCTAAAAGGAAAACAGATACACAAATATGGTGGTGTCTTCCACTAAGGAAACCAACCACATAAAAATAGTTTATCTAGTATGTTTCATATACAAAGTAACATTATAAATTGTTAAAAAAAAACTTTTAACCTTATGTAGTTTTTGCCAAGTGGCATACCAAAATATTTCTAAAGGAAACATAACATAAAATAGAGAAAATCACCTAATTATCATCCAGAATTATAACAGTGGGCACCTTGGCCTCCTCAGGAGTCTTGTTGGGTTGGTCTTAAGAAGGAAGCTTCTTGAAGGCCATGCATGTCCTTGCATTGGCAAGGACATTGATCTTTGCTTCCAAATTCATGATTCCTTTGGAAATTAAGTAAAGGTTGGAATCCATTCTCCTTATGCATTATTTCATCTCATCCATCTACAAATAGTGTCTCCTCTTCCTATTCCTTACTATCCATCATGGCTTTGGCCATGAGTGGCTTCATGTACTAGTATAAGGACACGATTTTAGCATATTTTGTCTCCTTGTTGCAAGAAGAACTCTCATTAGTAACCCAAGGTTCCATCTCCTATTGAGCCTGTGTATTCCCCATAATTCTCTGCTCCACCTAAACCCAATTCCCATCTTCCTCAATATCCATCACGATCAAAGGAAAGACAAACCATTTGAAATCATCCTTAGATCCTAGATTTCCTTCTGCACAATCTCATGGCATGTGGGAATTTTGGAAGTCATTGGCATGGCTATGGGTGTTGCATCTTCTCACCATGTTGGCCACACCCTCTATATCCCCTTCTTCCTCATCCACGACTTACATAACCTCTACAAGGGCCCCTTGGTACCTACACTTGTATGCAACCACAACTCGACCAACACAATCATACGTATGCCCCCAAACAAGATGTCAAAGACCTGAGCTCACCACCCACCATTCGAGCCAAACACCAACTAGGCCAAGCAATTCAGTCATGCTACAATTATGCATCCCTTGTCTATTGTTGTTCATCATTACACAACATTGTGAATCGACCTCTACAGATCAAGCCATTAATATTCTCGGTGGGGTAGCCATCACCTCCCAACTGAGCTCGTCTGCATCCATCCTTCTCCATGCTTTCTTATCATTTTGTTGTTACTTGTGTCAACTTAACCTCATGTTCCCACAAAGCGACATGTACTCACCACACTTGTATCCATCCATGTGTCCTTCTCTTGCCTCACTCTCACCTACATGAGCTCCACATGAAGAGTGACTTGGCAGGTATCCCACACCATGCTCTACACTCGTGTTCGAGTTATTTATTAATATTATTAATTATTAATCATTTTTATCATTAATTCTTAATAAACAACTCATCTTAATATTTAACCTTTATAATTTAATTAATATCAACTCTCTTTATTAACTTAAATTATTTGACCTCTTAACTTAAACTCTTTGACCACAAGACTTTTTCCAGGAGAAAAATAGCAATTCCTTGTTATTCTATTGAATCAAAGGTAACCTGTTTGCTGCAGCAGGTATACATTACAAGGATAGTCAAATAACAGCTATGAGCTCAACACATAAAACATCAACAGGAAGATAGAAGGTCCAACAATACCATCAGTTGTAGGACTCCCAAAACCTATCCCAGGTCACCTAGCTACAGAGGTACATCAAAGCCTGATAACTTAGCTAAGGAGGCACTTCAGGGTACACCCACAGTCTTAATAAATGTTAGACTATTCCAATAATACAGCAAGGGATGTGTCATCAAATCAAGCCAAGAGGCTGATAAATAAGTCCATGACTAATAGAACTGAAAGGATCCCTTCTCACTGCATTCACCCTCAGTGAATTCTAAATAATGCAGGTACCATAATGGCAATCCAAGCTCCTCCTTAGATAGGTAATCTGCTTTGGTGTTGAACTCCCTGTAAACATGGGCTACTTCAAGATAGGAGAAGGACTCCTGTAAACTTCTGATATTGTTGCACTAGCCCTCAAGATCAATGGCAGAAAGTTTCGCCATTCCATTAAACCAGTTGATAATAGTAGAGGAGTCTCTTCGAATGTGTAGATATGGAAGTCCAAGTAATTTTGAGAAGGTAAGTAATACCCAGAGTGCGAAAAGTTCAGCACGGGTGTTGGTACTTAGTCCACATCCCATCTTGATACAGTAAAAATGCTCCTTGCTAATCATAAGATATACACCAGTACCTCCATTATTATTGGTAGAGGTCCCATCAAAGAAACCAATGGTATATGCCATGCTCTAATTTACAATTTGCATACTCCTGTTGCATTTGGTGTGGATCCTAACCTTGTGAAACTGGAACTGCTCCAAAATGCTGGCAATGATCAGATTTAAAATTGGTTTATGATCTTCAAAAATAAATTTATTCCTTGAGAGCCATATGTTCCATATTATCAGTAGAGGGAGATATAACAGCTGCTTCTCTTTACTTACCCAGATTTCCCAGTTGTGCATGAAGGAGGACTCATTCCAGTCAATAGGTCGATGCATAACCAAGTTGAGTTCTCCTATGATAATTTTCATAAATCTATAGTCAAAGAAAAGATGATCCACTGATTCTGACTCCGAGAAGCATAGGCAACAGTAGTTCAATCCAATCCAACCTTTTTTACACAATGTATCCCATGTATTGATGCGATTGGTGAGGCATAACCAAGCAAAATAAATAATTTTCAGTGGAAAATTGTAATGCCAGATTTTGGATAGAGTGCCTTCCACTGGTGTTGGATGTGCACTCGACGCAATCAATTCATAAGCCAAATGAGCAGTCACTTTGCCTGACTGCTTGTTGAACATCTAGACTAGTGAATCGTTAATATTACACAACTGAATACAGCCACGGGAGAGACCCTCTATATAATTTGCCCAAATTTCTTTCCAAGAGCCATCCAGATCGAGATCTGTGGCAGTAAACCAGTATTGATTCCCATTGAATGTATTATGTGCATCGTGGAGAGTAAAGATACCATAATCTTCCAGGTAACTACGAAGCTTCTAATGAAGGACAAAGTTACCATTTACGCATGTGATTGGATCAACCTCGATCCTGATGCTGCGTCCATCACCAACTTTCCATCCAAGATGGGCAGTGATCCAAGACAGCGCTCTGACAAACCCATTCCAAATGAAAGAAGTACCTTGGATCATAAAAATTTTACAACGAAGCCAAGTATCCACAGACTGGTTCCTGAGATATTTAAACTTGACAATGTGTGATCAGATGCCCTCACTAGTCAGTATGAACCATAGACTTTTTAACCTTAGTGATGTACTAAACCATTCCAAATTTTTAATGTTCCAACCACCACGATCATAAGGTCTGGAAATTGTTTGCCAGTCCACCAGGTGTGTTCTATGATTCCCATTATAATTTCCCCAAAGGAAGTTAAATATTGCACTTCTAAGATAGTTCATGATTTTTTTTTTATTGTGCAGTGACCACAAGAATTTATCATTTTATTATTACAACTTTTTTTTATATTTTAAATTTCATACTTATAACTAATTTTAAAATATAAATAAAAGTGAGAATTTTCTCCACTTATATAAAATATTTTTAAAAGTGAGAATTTTCTTAACCGACATAGATAGATACATCTGTGGGGCCAAGGGTTGTGGTCTAATGGCATTGGTTGGGGCTTACAAGGTTTGTGATGGATGAATACTTATGGGTTACATTTGATTTTAAAGGATGGAATAACAAGTGGTGTATTTGAGGTTAAAAAAATGATAGATACATTTTGGAGTGTTTGGACTTTAATAATAAGATCATTGCTAATTGACCACTAACACATATATAATATACTTGGGATATAGTAAAAAATGAAATTTAAATAAAATAAAATAAAATGAAATAAAATTTAAAAAATAAAATTTAAATTAAATAAAATAAAATTTAAAAAATAAAATTTAAATTAAATAAGATAAAAAATTATGATAAAGTAAGATGAACTCAAATTAAGATGAATTGATTTCAAAGCTCCGTCTACATATGAATAGATTTTTATAGTGAGATAAGGGAATTGGAATTGGAATTCTAGGATCAGCACTATTAAAATGGTTGGTTTTTAAAAAATCAATTAAAAATAACCTTTTATAAATAGATGTTTATATATAGAGATAAATAAACATTTTTAGTATAATTATTTTATTGAAATTTATATATTTAGAATAAAAAAGTTGTTATGAATAAAAGTTATTTGTTTTGAAATTTTATAAATATATATATATATATAATTAAAAGTAAATTTGATACTTTAAATTATTTTTTTTAAATACCATTAAAATGATAACACAATTTATTATAAATTGCTTTTTTAAGTATAATAAAAATTGTAATATTTATATGAGTTTTAAGGTTTTCAATTTAAAATATCAAATCTTCATTACCATGTTTTAATAAAAAGAAATGTGACATTTTCATAAATTGGTCCAAATAAATAACTAATAAGTATAGTTTAACAATATATTTAGAAATCTCAATAACATTTAAAATAATAAATCATTTACAATTTTTGTTTTAAAACTATTAAAAAATCAAAATAACTATAGTATAGAACATCCTTTTGATGACTAATTTGGGTTTAGGTACAACTCAACATTGAGTTAGCTTCGTACCACCTTTTAACATTATGAACAACTTATATAGTTTTTAGTTAGCATGACCAACTTGTGTAGTTTTTAGTTGGTCTTACTTTCTATTCCATTTTCCTTCATGTACAATTCCAATTTTGAAGAGCCATAGTTGAGTTCTATCATTTCTTTAACCAAATTCTTTAGATTAATCAAGTCCCAATTTTCAACATCAGTGCTTTATTATTTTTCCACTTTTGTAGACATAGAGAATTTAGAGTCACATGCTTCAAGACCTAACATATTTTATTTTAATTTTAGATAGTGTTAAGCCAAGATTACCTCTTAGGTTAAAATCCCTTCATGCCTTTTTAGATTGTTCATTCTTTAACATAATATGAATGCAACTTGTTATTTACATGTTCTCTTTATGTGCTAACTTATGATGATTAGTTGTGTATTTGCATATTTGTGGATTAAATTATGGATCTAAATAGTGTTATGTATAAATAAACTCCAATTGCAAAAGAGAATAAATTTAAGTGATATAACTTATATCATATATAATATATCTAGATTGCAACACAATCTTTATTGGCCTCTTTAGAGCCAGTGATATGATCCATATCTTATGCAATTTTGTTGCATTCACATATCCAACATGAGTTATCGTGGTATCTTAATTACTAATCTAACTTAGCATGATATCTATGTATGGATTTGCTTTATGTTATTTATGGTTAATCTTTAATTAGTTAATATATGTGGGCTAAGATGTGTTATATATCCTAATCCATCCTCGTGTAGTTATATATCAACAATAATAGTAACATGCTTTAGTCCTCTCGACATTGGGAAATGCTTTAGTCCTATGTGTGTGTGTGTGTGTGTGTGTGTGTGTGCATTCAGGTAGATAGTTATGAGTGTGTAACTATCTAATAGTCATCTTATTTGAGTCAACTAGACTAGCAAACCAAGTGGGTGGTTGGTCAGGAGGACATAGTGGGTGGTTGGTCAGGAGGACATAGTCATCCCATCAACTAGGCTCCTCCAACATCTTGTCCACCCCAAAAATCTTATTTTTCTTGAAGAGAGACGCAAAATTACAAAATTACAAAAAATACATAGGCCAATAAAACTATGATATAGAGGTTGCTACAAGTGGAGCACCCATGGTGCAAGATTCGACAATGGCTCATGGAAAATTTGACATGAGAGCTTATTGAAAACAATTCTTACAATATGACAGAGTTCAAAATCATAGCTTTGTACTGAGCACATCAAGAGGAGTTTGAAGAGCTAATCTCTCCAAAGATAGGACCCAAAACTGAGGACAAGAGGCCCAAATTTGACACCAAGCTGAGGATGGGAGCGTAGGTGAAGTTGGGTTTCACTGGAGCTTAACTTCAATGGAGAAATTGGATGTAATAGAAGTCTGATATGAAGCTATGGTGTTGTACATTATCTCTCCAACACCTGCAATGAAATAGAAAGGGAGGAAGAAGAGAGGGGAAGGAAGGACTTGGGCCACATCTCCCAAAATACCGAGGCACAACACTCAGTAGAAGCTATGTTTCACATGAACACAAATCAATCATGAACCAAACTGAATAATGGAGCTCCAACTGCCTTTAAATAAACCTATGGTAACTTGTTAGGCAAGTCAATCATCTGTTGAGCAAGTTTCCCTCGCTAAAACCCTAACCCTAGCCATGAATTCTCCCTCCATGAGTAAATTAGCATGTGTGACACAAGAAAGATGTTTCCTTGTCATCCACCTTCATCCAATTAGGAAAATACACCCCCCTTGGCCCAGAGTTGTTGCTTTTCCCTATGACAACATTTCCTGCATTGCATGCTTTTGTCACTGAACTCCAGAATGGAAGCTGCGCCCTAGATTTGTTGCTTTTCCTTATGACAACTTTTTCTGAACTGCCTGCTTTTGTTATTGAGTCTCCAAATGGAAATTGCGCCCTACCTTGGCCCAGAGTATTAAATTGAGCACATAGATTTGTAGACAAACACACAACTCACAAAGTAGATCACACAATTTACTCAGCAATTGAAGAATGAAACAGTGAAAAAATGGCTTGCAGCTATGAATGCTTTCATTAATCAAAAAGTAATCGGTTAATAATTACAATGAAGTACAATGGCTTTAATAGCCACATGAAATTCGAATCCACATGAGGAAATTCGAATTGATAGACTCTACTTGACTGTAGGTAACTAAGACCTTGTCTAAATCACTATCGAAGGACTCAATAGTTAACTGACCTTGTCTAAACCATAACCGAAGTTCATCGAAGATCTAAAACACAACTCAAGTGTTACATTCAATGTTGACTAAGGCTAACTTACTGTGGTAGGTGAGAAATGTGCCCCTCCTGAGTGCAGTTAAGTAAACCTAGCACTAACTGAATGTAGAGGACTATAACTGAATGTAACTGACTCCTAACTTAGCTTAACTAGTCATCAACTGAACTGAACTGACCTTGGTTGGTTTCGGCACTCCCAGTGGCTTCCTAAATTGTAGGGATTGGTCTAGGAGGCTCCTAAACTGATGCAATTAAGTGCAATCAGTGGCAATAAGCCTCAATTAGTGTTCCCCACACTTTAGTAACTAAAACGTGTGCCCCAATTAGGCCAAGTGGACCCAATGGTGCTAATGACTATAAATAGATTGAATGGACTCCCGATTTAGACATGACTCCTGATTTAGACATATGACCGAATTTGGACAAGGGAGGATTAATAATCCTAACACAGAGTTTCCTCTTTTGTGTCTAACATCTTTTCTTGGCTTTTGCGAGTCCTATGACAGATTCTATTTTCTCCTTGGCAACTTGGCTTGCCCAAGTGGCCCTCTTGTTAATGGCAACTTATTTTCCACATAATTATTTTCATAATAATTAAAATTGACAAGAAATCAAACTTAGTATAAGCCTCTTACATAATTATTTTAGCAATTTTCCCTAGGGTAATTAAATAATATCACTTAGAACCCTAGGTGTTTATCATGGTCAACGCTTTTTGGTGGTCAAAATGTGGGGATGTGATAGTCCTCCCCACCGAAGTCTGCTTATCCTCAAGTAGAAGCACTCCAGAGTGCTGCAAATTTTGTCCACCATGTAGTATGTTGCACCACTCTGATCATAGTCATTTCTTTGATGGCCACTTTTAACCAAATTGTCAAACCAGTTAAGGTAACTGAGTAGAATTCTTAGATCCCACTGTCTCCTCTTTAAGGACCCAAATGTTGTTTCCCCCTTTGGAAATATGTCACTCCCAAGAATGCCAAGGTCCCACGATTTTATCTGCCTCCTTCCAACCATCAGTAAAAACAACAAAATTTTATCATTGTAGATGATGAAAATGAGGTTGTAAAGATCATACCACCAGACTGGAAGTTCATCTCTCCCCATGCCAAACTGAACATTTATGAGACTCTCCCACCAGACATGGAATTCCTCAATGTGGGACCAAATCATATTGAGTCTCTCCACCATATGTAACTCAATGTGTCAGGAAGTACCGAAACATACATCATTTTTGTTCCCAAGGAACAGGTGGTGATCCCCTGTGGGAGTGCTCATCTACAACATGGCTCTACTCATCCAATCCATGGATGGACAAGCACTCCATAAAATTGATCCCATTGGATTGCTTGTAGCTTCCTCATATGCTATCTTTGTTCTGGTGCAAAAACTCAAAACTTTGCTACTTGTTCCACCAAACTGGCTCAAGTGGAACTTCCATGCATAGCCATGCATGATGAAGACATCAAATAGATGCCTCTGGTGTTTCTTGTCCTCGTGGAAAGGGAATGGTTTACTTTTCATACCACATGGTTGGACCATTAATTCATCAATGGAATATGTGGGAGCCTCCTGCTCCTCATGTGGCACCAATAGGAAAAATCCCCTCACCCAATTTTCATCCCTATGTGTGTTGGTTTCCATAGGTGTGTGGAATAATTTATAGTGAAACATCTCTCTGCAAAATGTGTCCACCAAAGGTGTGGATGCATCCTACCCATCATGGGCTGGTCCAACACAAGGGATTTCTTCTGACTCTTCACTGGAAAGAGGACTCCTTCCATGAGAAAAATCAGCCTTTCTTGGGCAATGTCCATGTGCTTGGAACTCATCATCTGCATCCCAAAATTCCTCAAGCACAAAAAAATCAGAATGCACCTCATGTGCATGTGTAAGGAAGGTATCAAATGGCTGCAAATTAAACCTTTGTGGCTGCCCACATGTTAGGACGATGTCATTCACTACAAAAAAAATTATTGGATAAATTAAACTTTTTACCTCCCAAAGGCTTCATTCCCAAGGTGTCTCTATCCACCTAATAAATGGATGAATAAGGAATTTTATTAGATGATCCATATGGAATGTGATCAACCACATCCTCTAGATCATATTATACCATCCACAAGGGCATTTCATAATGTGTCTCTTTCCAAGAATGTGTGTTAGACAACCCTTCACTGATGCAATTAATTCTAGTACATCCTTGATCCTCTATTTTTGTGATATTTTTATCTATCCAATCCATGAATGGATAATCATATTTTATTATTGATTCACTTGGAATGTCCTCAACCATATTTCCCATAGCTAATAACACTTCATCCTTCCACCCAATCCCAATGAGTGCTTGGCCAATATTTTTTTCCTCATAACTTTTCACAAGCACCTGCAAATCTGCTCCTTCCTCGTGGTTGTCCTCCACATGAGGTTCCTCCACTCTACCCAAAGCATTTCCTTTCATACAACATGAAATATGTGACATATTCAACACCTTTTGAATTTGATAGATCTGCAACTTTGAATCTTGAAGGGATCTTTCTGTGCTCTTCAGAAAGTTACTAGTGATCTCCAACTTATTAGTGAGCCTTTATGCTTCTTCTTCTTCCTTATTGACTGTACAATGGTACGTTTCAGCCACCATGAGGAGATGATCTCTATCAGATAGTAGGTTCATATAGATCTCCTTTATCTTGGTCATTCCTTCTTTTAGTTCTATGCACTCCTCCATAAAGGCTTCTCCTTCCATCTCTCCTTCAGAAGCTTTCCAACAACATCTTGCTACCAAGGCATTGATGTCAACAAGGTTGTCCATGGCTGCCATAAGCTGAGTCTATGTCCTCCTTTAGTGATCCACTCAAATGATGTGACCCACAAAGAAGATCCTCCATCAAGTGTCCTTCATCCAGTGGCTGACATACATGCTCAAATTTTTTTATGGCATAAATCCACAGCATATGTTTCTTTCTTAGCATACACATCAACATTAGAAGATCTCATCAATTCATTTATATTGTATGAAGTGGAAGGTATATCATAGGTCTGCAATGAAGTGTAATACTATCTGCAAAAATTAGAAAGCACCTCATACTTTGGCATTTCAACTTCATCATGCTGCTAGTAAGTACAAAAATCTGAATTGTGTACATCCCTTTGCATCATATTTTTCTCCTTCGAATTCTCTACTTCACACCCAGCTGGTGGGAGCTTGTTTTCCACTTCGTTAGGAATTTCAATTGATGATTTCAGATCTGATATGTGTTCTTATCTTGGATCTGATCCAAAATATTCCTTATAATCATTGACAACCTCACCATCCTCTCCACTGATTTTGGGTTCACCAAAAGAGAAACTAGGAGTGAATTATTTTCCCTCGTCATTGTCCTTCATTTTGCAGTCCTCATAGGAAAGTGCAATCTTTTCAACCTCCCATGAATCATATGGTTGTAAGTGAACATGGCTGCTGCAAAAATAAGAACCCTTATCATCCATGTTCTTCATATTACCCTCTTCTGGTAGGGGTACTATGGTGGCATGTTCCTCCACTGATTTATCTAGTTCACACAAAAGCGGTGTGGCCTTGTCTTCTTCTTCCTTATGTGTCTCCAAAGGTGTCTGTAATTCTAATTTGTAATCTCCTTTTGGATATGATGCAAAAGGTTTCTCTCCACCCACACATGATCCCACATCTCTATCAGTGATCTGCAGATCACCCACCAATAATCTTGAAGTGCATTCAACTTCAACTTCTCCTCTTATGCAACCACCTTGTGGTGATTTGCACTTCACTTCATGGATCTCTGTCTCTACTTCACTACTCTTATTATTCAAGGAACTTGAGTTTTCTTCATCATGATGGTCACTGGAAGTTCTGTTTGAAAAAAAAGACGTTCTCTTACTAATTGGACAAGTAGATGGATTTGATGAATCTTCCTTTTTTCCTCTTCTTTTGGCTCCAGGTGGCAACCTTCTAGTCCCCACTTCCTTGCACACTTTATCCACCATATGTGCAATATTTTTCATGCTTTACTAACAGTATGGATCTTTGAATAGATTTTGTATCTCCAGGTAGCAGTAATCTTGAAAAGATAAGACCTCGCTTATCTCTTCTTTCAAAGCATAGTATTCCATGTAGTATTGGAAATATTCCTTAGAGTTCTTTCCATTGAACCTTTGACCACCAACACTTGTAGATTTCTGCCAAATGGATTCATCATAAGATGGAATAAATAAGTCATCACCATCATCCATAATGAATCTACCTAAGGTACTGCATTAGGGCTCTTCATATCCTTCTTCTTTTTCTTACCTTCTGCAGTATTCTTCATACCGATCATCGAAGTCTTCCTCCGAGTATGACATGGTTGGAAATTTTTTCTTCAACTTGAGTGATCTGGAATGTTAGTCAACATAGAGCCTTATTTCCACAGGATGAGCCAAGGAAAGAGCTCCGATGCCACTGTAATGTTCTAATATATGATGTACATATCAGAACACTAATCTTGCTGCAAACTTAATTAAAATTCTGATCCAAACTTGTGCACTCAATCAGTCAAATTTGAACTAAGAAATTAGGGGTATTTTTGCTGAGAAATGAATACAGGGAAGCGAATGATGGAAGCGAGCAAGGAAAAAATTTAGGACTAATAGATTATATTCCCTAACACATTTAGATCAGGAACCATTTAGGTTTCAGATTCAATTATGTTGAAACTTACTCCCACACTTCTGGGTCACCTAATTGTGAAACTAGGAAGAACTTTTCTCATGTCCAATCAACCAAGGGTTATGGGTAAGGTTCAGAGGTGTGTTCTGACTGATAAAATGTATTAAATAACATTTCATATAGTAAAGGACATATATGGATGGATCTAAGGTTGTTTTGGATGATTTGGGGAAAATTGGAAATTTTGGCCTGGGGAGACTCAATGCAGTGGAGGTTGTGAAAACAGTGTACGGACACAATGAAATATTATCACTAAGTTTGGTATGGATATTGGGGTCAATAAAAAACCTAAAACAACTTGCGGAATGGAAAATGAATGCACAGAACTCTCTGAATTAATAAAAAAATTAAAACTAGTAATTTTTTACTAGCCATCTAGCATAGGTGTACAAAAATGCATGAATTTTGTATCAAAAAGTTATCAGAACTGATAATGGAATTTAACAGATATCTATACATATTCATTTCACATATTAAACATTCATACACCTTCTCATGGCCATTATTATATTCTACTTGCATTAAACTGCTCAAATCCCTCATCTATGGTCAAATAGAAGCTCACACATGGAAAATTTGTCATGAGAGATTAATAAACAGAATTATTATAGTATGATATAGGTCAAAATAAAATATTTGGATTGATCACATCAAGAGGAGGTTGTAGGTTTAATCTCTTCGAAGAAAGGACCCAAAACTAAGGGCAAGAGGCCCAAATCTGACACCAAGCCGAGGATGGGAGCGTAGGTGAAGTTGGGATTCACCGAAGCTTGACTTCAATGGGTAAATTGGCTACAATGGATGTTTGGTGTGAATCTATGGTTTTGTACATTAGCTCTCCAACACCTATAATGAAACAGAAAGGGAGGAAGAAGAGAGGGGAAGGAAGGACTTAGGTCACATCTCCCAAAAGACTGAGGCACAACACTTAGTAGAAGCTATGCTTCACATGAACACAAATCATTCATCAACTAAACTGAATAATGGAACTCCAAATGCCTTTAAATAAACCTTTGGTGACTTGTTGGGCAAGTCAATCACTTGTTGAGCAAGTTTCCCTTGCTAAAACCCTAACCCTAGCCATGAATTCGCCCTCCATGAGTAAATTAGCATGTGTGAGACAAAAAAATATGTTTCCCTATCATCCACCTTCATCCAATTAGGAAACTGTGCCCTCCTTGGCCCAGAGTTGTTGATCTTCCCTATGACAACTTTTCCTGCACTGCCTACTTTTGTCACTAAACTCCAGAATGTAAACTGCACTCTAGAGTTGTTGCTTTTCCTAATGACAACTTTTTCTGAACTGCTTGATTTTGTGACTGAGTCTCCAAATGGAAATTGCACCCTACCTTGCCTAGATTTGCCTCTTTTGAGTCTGACATCTTTTCTTGTATTTTGTCAATCCTACGACATATTCTATTTTCTTCTTGGAAACTTGGCTTGCCCAAGTGTCCCTCCTGTTAATGGCAACTTATTTTCCACATATTTATTTGCATAATAATTAAAATTGAAAAGAAATCAAACTTAGTATAAGCCTCTTACATAATTATTTTAGTATTTTTCCCTAGGTTAATTAAATAATACCACTTAGAACCCCTAGTTATTTATCATGGTCAACACTTTTTGGTGGTCAAAATGTGGGGATATGACATGATTTAACTTATTATCATCAATAATAGTCAGCATTGTGGTAATAAAAGCTTATATGAGTTCACTATTAGGTTACAGAGGGTAGTTATTTTCTTAGAATGAAAACTTATAAGTTTAGAATCTCAAGTGAACATCCATAGTTCACTTTTCTTCCAATTCCTGGAGCACTAAGATAACACTTGTCATCAACTCACGACTTCTTAGTCGTTTTCATCTACCCTTAGTGGATTCATTAACTTATCGTTTAGTTGAGTCAAGTCCTTCAGTCTCTTAGGTCTACAAAACAAAATTACAACTTAGGAAAATCACAAAACATCACTTACAGTGCTTTATCGGTAAGGCCATAAACTTGAGCCCTTTACCTTTGTGTTTTCCATTGTACAAGAATTGAAGTAGAAGACAGGATATTACCTCCCCCCTTTAAAAGTACAATACCCTCGGTGTTGGTATCTTTCAAACACCATCTTCATCTTCCAGTATCTAAACAAATATCATCCTTCAGTTTCCTTTGCTTTCCTTGGCATCGTTTTTATATCTTCAGGTCTCCTTGTCTTTCTCAACCTGTTCTTTACACAAACATTGCAATCTATTTCCAACATTTATCACATAATATATGCATATATGTGATTCTTTAAAATCAAGAGAAGCATAAATAGTAATTTACCTTGCAACATATTGTTGTTGCTTTTCATGACAACTCTTTAAAACTTAGTCGCTACCCTCAAAGATGTACCTGCTACATCCATCAGTGATACATGACATATATAAAATCCATAAGCTATGGAAAAATCATTCATGCATTTTCATTTCAGGCCACATAGCTCTACCACCTTTAACATCGATATATATACATTGTGTATGGTAGTACTTTCTCAAGTACCTTTAATCATTTGCACGTTGCTCTACAACATAATTAATCATATCAAACTAACATAGCATGTGCATAATCATATTTTTCTCACATATATATGAAACATATGGGTGCATCCATGGAGGTGGGTAATAATTTTTGGCAAAGCGATTTCGAAAAAAAGCAAAACGCACACCCTTTATTGAGTTATTAATACCTCGATCGAGGCTTTAATAAGCCCTCGATCGAGGTTTTGTCAAACCCTCAATCGAGCTACTACTAGCTCGATCGAGGGTTACACAAAAGCTCAATTGAGGGTTTAATAAAACCTCGATCGAGGTATTGACCTCCATCGAGCTCCAAACCTCGATCGAGTTCCCTAGTAACAAAAATTTATAAAAAGGCCACGGGCAGCCGCGACCATTCCCCATTTTTCGCATTGCACATTCTCGATCGAGCTACGATAGAGAACCCTCGACCGAGCTGCTGCAACCTCAACCAAGCTCCTACGCAAGGGACGCCCACCTTCGCCTTCCACCACGATGTCGGATCCTAGATGTAACATCCAAAACTTCTAATTTGAAATTTAAATGAAACGTTACTTTGGTTTTTCTTTTTAATGTTAGTTTGAAATTGAAAAAAATTATTTTTATTGATGATTGTAGGTTTTTTTTTTGTCTAATATGTTTGAAATGTGTGTTGGCAAGCAGAAATGCTGCCAGATTTTTATAAAATCTTAATTGAAATTTGTTATTTATTTTAAATTTAATTTTTTTGTTTTATATATATTTTGTCTGATAGTTTTGTACCTAGGGAAGTGTTCCCCTAGTGACTTTTGCCTTAGTCACTTAGAGAGGGGACATAAAGTGACCCTTGCATTAAATGACTTAAGTAAAAGCACTTAATTTGACTTTAGAGCATTAAAGTCACTTTTTGATAAATTTAAGTGGGTGAGTGAAATTAATATTTTAGAAATAAAATACGAGCATTTAATTTCAGCCCTTGATCTAATCCAATCTCCACCGTTAGATTAGACTCACCCTAGGGTTTTCTCGAAAAGGCATGGAAAAGGCATGTTGCCTCACTTTTGCAGATCGAAGTGAGAAGAGAGAGCTGAGAGAGAGAAGAGAAAAAGTTTCCATTTTTCCTGAGCAAGAGAAAAAATTTGCAGCACACAAATCGAGGGAAAAGACAGCAACAAAGAGGGCACAGGAATCGAGGAGAAAACAACATTTATTGCTGGTACGTATGGTACGATTTTCGAGGTAGCGCGCAAAATTTTTGAGGAAAATTTATGGGCACAATTTTTTAGAAAAAAATTGGTGGCACGAATTTCGAGGTCCATACAGTTCATACGGTCTATATCGTCGGTACAGTTTGTCCATACAGTTCGTCCGTATAGTGGCACACAAATCGAGGCAAAAAACAGAGTTTGATTTTTGCTTCCCAACACGCAAATCGAGACATAAATTTATCTTCCGGGTTGAGATAAGTTGGTTTGATATTTTTTGTGCATTGCTGTAAATGATAAACTTCTCTTGGAAAATAAAAATACTCTCTTTCTGACTGGTTTTCCCCTAGTGCGTTTTTCCAGGGCCATTGGCCAAAAATCTTAGAGTTCTATGTGATTAAATGGCGTGCTGATTTTTATTTCCTGTCACTGAAAAGATTGTTTACAACAATGTTTTAAGTCTGAAAATTTTTGTTTATTTCCAGCACTTTATTTTTCTGAGAATGTCATAAACAGTGATATAAATTTTACTGAAACCGGTGGCTGAAAACTAGTGAAAAATATACATTGTCAACCTGTGGTGTTTATGCTGCCGGATTAATTTTTAAATGTGTGCCCAACAAGTGGAAATGCTGCCCAAATTTTTTCAATCCTTCGAGAATACACGAAGGATTGAAAAAATTCAAATTTGTTAAGTTTAAAATTTAAATTTATAGTTTGTATAAATATTTCTATCCGGGAGCGTTTATGCTACCGGTTTAATTTTGAAAAGTGTGTCGGGCAAGCAGAAATGCTGCCCAATTTTTTTCAATCCTCTGAGAATACAGGGAGGATTGAAAAAAATACAAACCCTGGACACGAGACAATCATGAACTTTAAACCCGTGGAGACATTTATCTAAACCCATTTATTTTACTTTATATATATATATATATAATTTTTAAATATTTAAATATAGTTATTTATTTATTTTAACTATTAACTATTTAATTAAAATTAAATTAAATTATTGTATTACTTCATATTTATATTTTTTATAAATAATTTTTCATAATAAAATAAGATATGTATGTTTTGACTTAGTAGACATATTTTGATTTTAGTTTATTGAAAAGTGTACAAGTATGAATTTTTTTTTAAGCTCAAACGTATTATGAAAATGTTGATATTTTTTTTTTAAGGAAAAAAATATTAATAAATTTAAGTGTGTAAATTTAAAAAAAATAATAATAAAAATTCATGATTTAAATTTTTATAAAGAATATTAAATTAAAAAATTAATAGAAATTGATAATTTAAGATAAAATTATATTTTTGATATTTTTTAGAAAAAATATATAGATTTATATTCAATATTTTGAAAATTATAAATTATAAATTTAGAATATTTTAAAATAATAGTAAAATATATTACTAATAAAATATATAAATTTTTACATTAACACGTTGACATTTTCCATCCAGGATAGGTTAGTCGGGATAAGTTAGTATTGCCCTCCTTATTGCCTTAGCTTATGAGAATAGCCATGCGCATTCATCAATCCATGGAGACTTGCATCTAGACGTCCTCCTTGCCATTACGATTTTATGTGAAATCTATGTATTTCATTCATTGCATTAATAATATGTTCCAGTGGTTTACAATTGGTCTTGGGCAATAAATAAATGAGTAAGCACAATAAAAAAAAGCATAGGGCATATACTAAAATACTAAGTCTCTCTTTATCCCGTTAATCCCCATATGGGAGGTTCAATATGCCAAGTAACCTATAGTACCGGAGAAATATTGATGGCAATAATAGCAATAGGGTAGTGGTGTACTAGACCCGCCATAGAGACGTTTAACTTGTCCACATGAGCCATGCCGACCCAAGTTCCATGCATTCATTAGCTAATAGATCTGAGTGTGGGCACAACTATTGTTCTACATAATATGACAATAATATACTATCAATAATAAATTATATCAAGACATAACGTATATCTACATTTGTTTCGGTTTTTGCTAAAGTTAGCATAAAACCATAGGGCAGGGATAGGGCTGCTATGATATATTCTCGAGATAGGTAGACATGTTGAACATATTATTGTATCTTTTCTGAATATCCTTGATGAAATGGTTGACTTGTACCTAGTGGAAAAAAAATGATATCGAAATAAATTATGTGTATAGGTAAAGTTTAAAATAAATTGAAATGGAAAGTTAGAGACTAAACTACTGGATTGGGATCTGAAAAGCTAGAGCTTCAAACTTTAAGCGAAAACCATGAGTCCCAAGAACACTTTTGCATTCACACACATGACATGAATGATCAAGCTCAACTATCTGGGAAAAAAACATTTGCATGTGTCATTTCCTTATTGATTGTGCTCACACTCATGATCCTTCTCCCATTATTAATGTGCACCATGTGATGATATATTATTTTCATCTCAAATCTACATCTTTACTATTGAAATATTTATCATTTATCTTATATTGTATGATGACTGCATTTATTATGCCTTATTTCATGCAGATGCATCTCTATAGTGGGGTTCTTCGATTCGCCGAAGGCACGACACTGGTGGATCTGCAGGTATTCCTCGCCCCGGAGGTCGATAGAGGGCTCGTAAGTATACAATTGTGCATGATGTACTCTCTTTTGTTAGTTAAACAACAAATTAAATTGTTTCACATGTGTATATTTAATCAACTTGTGTGTCTATATCTTCACAGGTTCGCCTAGGTGTTCTACGTCGACACGCGCTCCTACTAGGAAGATGAGCGATAGCCACACTGGCAGTCGCTCTATGCATGTGAGCGACGAGGATGATACTGCTGGTGTCGGTGGGGAGGTTCCCCACGAGACAAGTACATTAAATGCATATATATTTTTCTTTCAGTTATCAATACCTTTAATTTATATTGATTTCAATTTCACCTACAGTTGATGTATGTATTTTGACTGACATTTATGTTTTCATCTAATTTCTAGGTGTTGCACAGGAGGGCCCCGAACCTTCCGAGGAAGCACCATGGGAGGATGAGATCACATGTATCTCGCTGCAAGACATTACCAATCAGTGTGACAATTTGTGGGTTAACGTCTGAGAGATTTCAGAGCACTCTCCTGCATCACGTTCAATGTGGATGATGTTAGAGGCAGTAGACAATCTACTGAAGGTCTACAGGTCCATTGGACCATTGAGTTCTCTTTGGGTCAGTGCATGTCAAAGAAGAAGGGCCGCAGTGAGGGGTCCTAATAACTGGGCCGCAGTGAAACATGCAACAGCTGGCCATGATGTGAAGGGAACGTTATTTGATATCCCTCCTGACCGCGCTGCTGGTCAACCGCTTAGACTCAAGGAGTTTAAGCTAGAGGCTGCAGCGCCTTATGTATACGACAGGTTTATTGGAGTGTAGGGCATGTTTCCCCACCATGACTAGGTCCCACTATACTTTGCAAAACATATATATGCAAAGTTTGTCCTAGACATGGACCCAGATTACACCAACACACCATCGAGCTTCTATGGTGCTGGTGGGGGATGCAGTCATGCACGTCCTGGGGTTAGGAGAGACCCTAGAGCTCAGCGAGAGCCAGAGCCTTTGGTAGGTCACCCTGCAAGGACCATGCTTAGGACAGATGATGTAGCTGGGTCATCTCAGCTAGCTTATGAGGAGTGGAGTGCATTGGAAGAGGCGACACGCATGACGATGCATGGTACCATGATGGTTGTGCAGGAAGAGAGACACAGAGCACCCAATGCACCTACAGAGCCTGAAATACAGTGGATGACTGATGATGTTCTCAACGTTCTTGATCGCGACACACTAATGCATTATGCTATCATGGCCCGCGATGCATATTTTGGACTGCATCATAGATGCAAGCCTCGACCGATGGGACAGGTATATCTTTATTGTCATCATTTGATCAAGTCATCATTTGATTGTCATGATTGCAATGTATTCTCAAATGAATCATTTTTTTAACTAATACTTTGCTTTGTGTTAGACCTCCATGCAGGAGCTTAGTTTCATGGAGGTCCTTTTTGGCAGTGATGCATCTGTTCAAGGTCTCGCTGCAGTTCCGCCTTCCCATGTCTATGAGGTATGTGTTAACTGTCATCCTTGATTGGAATTTCTAAATGAGTCAATTGTTGAACACGTAATATTTTGGTCTAACTTTCGTCATTTATCTTGCTCATATTGTACAACATAGAGGGAAGGGTGTTGTCAAAACCCCAAATTTACACAAAAATTTAAAATTTTAAAAGGAACATAAAATGCTAAGACTGTGGTTTACTAATAGCTAACAGTTGGCTATAAAAGAAATAGTTACCAGATTAGTTTATACTTAATCTAGATTAAGTTAACTCAACATTCTACTTTTTGATGCAAGGTTAGGTTTAACTTGTGCATAATTTCTTCTTTCAGTTTGCTGATGAGTTTTTTAAATTTGCGACAAGTAGATGGAACTGTCTTTGAATTCCGGGGCTTACTTAGCATTTAAGCTAACGCGGAAAGCTTACTTGTCCTTACAGGTTCTACAAGTATGAATGATCGAGTAACGTCTTTAAATCCATAAAGCATCAAGCAATATTTCTATTTGCAAAATAAATAGCCTAGTAGATAAGTTGTTATATATCAAGCTACTTCTATGAGGTAAAACAAGTAGTTTTGTCTCCTTCAATTATTCTTATCAACGAAATACATGTAAATGAGTTTCTTTCTTAAATGTAAGTAGAAACAGTAAAATAATTTCCGTGGTTCACAACTTGTGATCTTTGTTGTAATTTATTTCTACTTTTGAGTGTAAAACCTGTAATTCTATAATGATCGTTCTATCAGTGTTATACATTATCAACTTATAGTATTAGTATAACCAACTGCTTGGGGTTTATCTTCTGAAGTGCAGATTACTGTTTGTAGAGTTCTAACCATTATAGTGAAACATGTAGTTCTAAGGACTTAGATTCTAGTGGGATTATCCCATTCAGTTTTCTTAGTTTCCTGTAATACTTATCTTGAATTGAGTTACTACAACAGTTTATTTCAGGCCAAAGCTTTCAAGTAAAATTGATTTACTACTTCATTCAAGCACTAGATAGTTCTAAAATTATGTTACTCATCAAAAGCACGGTGAAAATAATAGTTCATGCCAAATTTGAGCTAAATAGCCAAAAGCTACTAAATTCCGTTGATCTGAGCTATGTAAAGAATTTATAAAAGTGTTTCCAACAAAAAACACATAGCCGATATCCTAGTTTATGCCACCACTGAATTTATGGTTTTTCTATAATACTTATCAATATACATAGACTATCTTGTTTATAAGATATCCACGTTTACCCGTCATTCTGGTTATAAACAAATAAAATTTATAACGTTCATGATTCTATTAAAACTATGTTGTGTGAATTTATAAAGTCACAACATGATTATTGGTGGCAACAAGATTAGACATGCATAGACTATTAGGAATACTTTATAATGAATATTATAGTTTTTCTTAGGTGATTAAATAGTCTTTTACTTGGTATCTCCCAAAGTATCATACAATTTCTCCATAAACAAAGTTATGATAACACATGACTTACCAATATTTAGATATGTGATATCGATGCCATGATGAAATGGATATATGGTTAACGATGATCTAAAACTTTAATGCATGAATTATTTTGAGCAAAACTATAGTTCTATATATTGCATCGATTGCTAGGTCTGTGTAAAGCTTATTATGAATAAACATGTTAATTATAAAGTTCACGTTATAACTTGGTCTTGTAAAGGAATGAGGTATTAGACCACTCCATCAATTGGTTCATGTGTAAGGTTTTGTAATATAATACGTTGGTTTGCAATCAATATAGTTCTGAACTATATGATGATTGCATGTTAAACTTGTCAACGATCTGAGGGTTAATGGTTCGACACCCAAACAACCGTAGGTGACTATAGCGTCGACCCACTGCATGGTTAAAATTTAAATGACTACGTGGCTTGCTCTGGGCCAAGTGTTGAAAGTATAAAGGATTTCTGTAACCCTACTCTTGTTATTCGCCTCCATGTTCCTCGGGCCTTCGGGCCGCTCTGCAACTGTTTCCATGGCCGCCATGTTACCTTCCTGTTACTAGTTGTGCCCCAAGTCTGGCTTACATTGGTTTAAGTCTACCATATGCATTCTAAAAATAAACCTTTATGTGAATTGTGTGTGTGATATCTTTGCAAGGTCTGTAGAGAGTCGTGGCAAAGGGTTTTACGGCCTGCAAGAGGCTCCCTGTTCGTTTTTCTCCGTGCCTTGCCCTTGCAGAGATAGTTACATAACTTGCTTGCTGTGTTTTCAGCATTACTCTTGTCATAGGGTTTGTAAATCTCATTTTCGTGCCTTGCATTGTTGGTTACAACTTCGACTTTGATGTCTTGTTCTTGCTTGGTCGATGTCCATGCCTCCTTCTTCTACTGCTGTCAGTGGTTTGTAAATAAATTTCCGGTTCCCTTGTCGCTGCGAGAATGAAGACTTGGCTCTTTGTTTCGCTGGTGGCGGTGCTACTATTTATTCGTGGCTATATCACCTTCACTGCCAGATAATATAATTTCTAAAAGATTAAAACTAGATTTGTTTCTTTGTAATTAGTTTTGAAATTTGTGATTTTAATTAAACTTAGGTCTTCTTTCTTGCAGGTGACAGCTTGCTCGTCTTGTGGCAACGATACTTCGAGGAAAGCTTTGGCACTCTAGCTACGGGTAAGCCCTAGATAACCAATGGCATTCCAAGCTTGTTCAGTCCTTAAGGGACAGTTTTAAGTTGGAGGTTACGGCCTGCAAGTGACCTTCGTGGGTTACTGTTCTTCGATCTACTTGTTTAGTTTTTCTTTTATTGCTAAACCCTTGCTGTTAGCAGGGTACTCCGGCTTATTCCGTTACTTGTAAATGTTGTTTTTACTTGTTTATAAATATTGTTATGTTAATAGATCTTACAGCCTGTCATGCCATATACTGTTTAGTTTTAAAGCATAGTGATTTTCTCCTTGAGCTCGAACTCAGTTAAAAATTACACTCTTAAGGTAATTTTGTATATTAGGGTTTTACCCTTATTCGCCTGTATGGAAGAAATCTTGTTATTGTATAATATTTATCTGGCATTAATGGTATTGTTAAAAGCTTAACTTGTTACCCAACATGTTTTAATTATTTAATTTCAAGCTCAGATATTTGAGCTAGGTTACCTGTAAGTGACCTGTGTGTAAAATAATTTCTTAATTTATTCTTTAAGTTTTTAATTTAATAATTAAATAAGTTAATTATTAATACAGGTATATAGTATTTTATATTACCCTAGTTAGTTTTCCACTGTCCTTAAAGGACTGTAATAATTTTCCATAGATTTAGTGTTCATAATACTAAATAATCCAGAACCTTGGATTATTGTTTAACTAATTATGAATTACAAAGTTAATGTTATGAGGGTTTCGACCCTGCACTTTCTTTAATAATTAACTTATGTTTAAATTATTTACATAAATTAGTTCTTTTATAAGTAATCTTTATTAAATGTTATTTATCATTGAGTCTATTTTATTTAAATAACATAAAGATAGGTTTGTTGTTGTTTCTGTTACATTGTTCTATATTACTGTAGCTTAATTAATATATAACATGACTATACTAGTATTACCCTACTTGAAATATATACTTTTGTAGATATAGTTAGATAATATAATCAAATAAAGTAAACTATGTAAAACAACATTTATTCTTCCTTTACAAAAATAAACGAGTGCTTTATCGAAGTTGATTCTTTACCTCTGTTACAGGTTACTAGTATAATTTTACAGAATAAAGTTTTTGTATTAGAATAATAACCTATTTACTGTAACAACTTGTTAAAGAAATAAACCTGTTATCTGTAAAATATTATGATTGTTCCTTTACTAGTTTTTTTTTATTATAACAGTCTGGTTTAAACAATAAACTTAACTAGACAGGTTAATATTCTTTCGTGAAAACAACTATATGCAGAAATAAATTATTCCATTATTCTGAAATACATAATAATTCTATTCAATCCAGATTTCTATCATATCCTTCATCTATTTTAAAAATATACTACCTGTGTTAGAGTACGGTCTGGTCCATTCCAAACATAGAAAAACACAGGTTATGATTTATTTTTCATTAATTACAGATTCAATATTTCAAATAACTAAAGGATTACAATCTCTATCAGTTCACTACAAAACATTTAATCATTCATTAGTCATTAAATCTCAGATATAAACTTTTAACACAGTAAAATAAAAGACTGTAGAACCTGTTTAAGCTAGACAACAACAGCGTTGAGAGGCCGTTCATCCCTACCAACTCCTGGAGAGCGCTCAAACAGCGTCTTCTCAAGACCCCCGAGCCTGTTCCTGGTCTCCTTGGCTGAGAACTGGTGGAGAAAACAACCAAATACTAGTCCAATGACTCAGTAATCACTCTGCACTCAGCAGTAAGATCTTTCAGCTAAGAAGCTGCACTAGATCACTTTCTGCAGTTTACCCCTCAAACACCTTCCACAAATTCCCTTCCCAATGAAATCCTCTGAAGTACATTCACCTGAATGATTTTCTTCTGGGAATGAGCAGCCTCAGCTCTCTTTAATGGGCATTTTTATTAAGATTGCCTAGGTATTTTTGGGTTAGTTGTCATTAATTGAGCCACCTGCTCTGATCCCACTTTCTTGGGGGGTCATGACCCCAAATGTAGGGAGGTTACCACCTGCAACATTGGAAGTGTTTGAGGATGCTGCCACTTGTCTATTTTCTCTCCACCCAGTCTCCTCCACCAACTTGACCAGTAAACACTCTTTTAACAGTTCTCCCAAGTTGTTGTCTCCACTTTTATTTATTTAAAATTAAAATATTCAGAATTACATTCAACATCCTTGACTCTGTTGAGTCATCAATTACAACTTAGCATAAAATTTAACATATTGTCTTGAAATAAAATCAATTATGATAATATTTTTTTTTGAAAAATTGGGGCATGTGATAGGTGTTGCATAAGATTCTACACATCCCCGCTCGATTCCTACTTATGGCACGCCAATCGATGAGGTACTAGTTATTTATGTTCGAATTGTTTGCATTTTTCTGTTCATATTATAATTTTCATGTTGAAATTGTAATTCTCAAGTTCAAATTGTAATTCATTAATGTAACTATTTTCATGTCATGTGGAAACAGATGCAGACACATGCAATTGTAGATGAGGGCGTTGAAGTCGTCGTGATGTTTACGGATGAGTGGATAACCGCTCATCAACCGGGTCCTGATGAAGGCTCGTCTCAGTAGCCCATCCTCCCAAACCTGACACTCAACTCGAGTGAGGTGAGTTCATAGATAGATATGTTTCATATATATATATTTAGTTTTTTGTCACATTCTATATATAATTTAAATATGTGTTATGTAACTGACTTGCAGAGATCAAGTTTTTAATTTCTGCAGTTCTCAGACCTAGACAATTTTCTTCGTGATGTGCATAGTCTAGTTGGCGGTAGTGCAGCCGGTGGTAGTGTAGCTGGCGGTAGTGGCCATGATGGTCGATCTCTCGATCAATGGCGTAGGAGTGATTTGTAGACTGTTATTTGTGGACGTTATTATTTTGGACTTTATTATTTTGTACTTGATGATTATATATATGTGTGTGTGTGTGTGTGTGTGAACTTTTTTTTGAACATGATGGTCTGTTAAATGTTTTAATTATTTGCAGTTATAGTTAAAAAAATTATGTTTTATGTAATCTTAATGTTATTTAACAAGATCATTAATGTGGAACAACCTTACGAAATTGTACAATTTTGCAATTTAATAAATTACAAGTTTACAAAATTTACAAAGTTTACAAGTTTACATGTTTGCAAAATTGTCAATCGAACACAACTTACAATTAAAATGTTACAAAATTTACAACTTTACAATGTAAGATCTACTAGGCGCAAATTACAACTACAATGTAAAATTTGATTTCATATACAAAAAAATTTACAACTACATATTTAAATTTGGTTTCATTTGTAAAAAAAATTACAATTTTGCAAAATTGTCAATCAAACGAAACTTACAATTTAACATAACTTACAATTAATATCGATTGCAATCAGTAGATTTAATGAGGACGCAATAAATTTATGTGTTGTTCTTTGGATTGCATGTCACTGACAATTTACAAGTTTACAATTTACAACTTGTCTACAATGTAACTTGTCTACAATTCACAACTTGTATGTTCCTAGGTATAGGTGCTCATGCACATAGAGTACATATGTGAATGCACATATACTCTCATATATATGTTTACAAAAATTACATTTAAATACAAATGATATATGAAATTTTGATTTCCTACATTTCAAAAGCATGTCAACTATGTCAACATCAAAAGTGACATATAACCTTCATTCATCCGACCAATGGGTTATAGGAATGCATGTCTCCATAATACGATCATGGTCAGCTACTGACATCTTCCATCTCTTTGGTTCACCCCTCTTCACCTTCATTTCAATGAGATGTATCCGAGCTGCCACCACCAAATGACTATACTGACAAGATATATATTCAGGCATGAAATCTCTATAAATAATATAGTCACCTTGTCTTCTCACTTTTTCCAAAAAGTGGCCCATCACAACTAGGTCACCAACTTGGTACGTGAACTCTTCGTCGACATAGGCCCACACCAACCTGCTTTTGATTTGTGTACACCACGTCAAAAAGTATGCTACATGCTCAACATTTCCCGGTGATGCAATTACAACAAATACATCACCTGCATCAAGATTTTCAAATATTAAACAATATATATATATGCATGTGTACAAGACTAGAGACTTAAACATTCAATCAAGTATCATGTACCTTGCTTAACCAAATCAGAAACCTGGTCATGATCTAGTGAAACCACTGCCTCGTCAGTGTGCATCTCTTGCCACGCCGGAATTGGATATGGCCCCTTTGGATTAAGAGGGACATATTTCCATTGTTTGACATATGCATCATTCACACAATGATCAACTCCCAATCCATTGGCATCAATGCAGATCTCACAAAAGCATGCATACTTCCTCATTTCAATGGAAAATATGTCGCCCGTGTCTTTACTACGAACGGAATGCAGTTCTCTCGTAGCAGGTATGGTCTCGCAATACCATGGCATGGATCTATTCACATCGCTAAGGGAAACATCCCAAAAAAACCTGCATCGAATAACAAACATCACACACACACACACACACACACACACACACACACACACACACACATATAATACAAACACATTTATTAAATTCCAATTAAGTTGTTGTCTTTTCCTACCTGCGCATCGACCTTGCTTGTTCATGACCTTGGTGACCCAAATTTTGTGTGCACCAATCAACTACTTTTGTTGAGCACTTGATTCGAGATGCACTATGACTCATTTGGTACCTCCGAAGTGATCGTTTCACGCATGCACCTACGCCATCATGCTCACCCTTTCTGTGCCCTATTTCTAAAAATCTCCAAGTGTGTCAAATTCTCGTCTCTTTGTGAAGGCGACTCAACCAATAAAATGAGTGTGCCGATTTGAACTGCCCCGCACACCCATCTGACCAAATCCAGTGTTCTGTAAATGACACCCCATTCCTTTTGAATGAATCATAAATCAACCCAAAGCAGTGTTGAACAAACAACGTGTCATGCTCATGATCATCACTGACATAAAAATGGTATTCCTTGATCACATCGCATGACTGAGGAGTGTTATCCCTACCAGCAATGCTCGCCTGAGCATGTCTATACAATACATGTACGAAGATGGACACCTGGTCAGAGTGATAATGCTCACTTTTTCTCTCTCTCTGAGGAGCAAATGTGTAATTCTCAGCAAATTCTACTACCGATAGGATTGTGCCTAGCTCAAAAACCTCACAAGAATGCTTAAATTCTAAAGCTTGCCACCTAGACCTATGGGAGTGTTTAATGTATTTGTAAATATGACTTTGAAACTTGTCCATGAAGTCTGAAATAGGAATATCATCCTCGAGCAAGTCGATCCTCTTAGATGGAACATGTGAAGAAGATGATGGATTTATGGAGACATACTCATATCTTTTCCACTTAACTGTGATATCTGACGTTCTAGGGTGTGTTGGATCGATAGGAAACTTCCTATGGAACAATGCCAAATCACCACATTCATGGCATCTTCTCCCACCTACACACCTTTTATTGAAAAACACATTTTCAGGATTCCTATTGCATAGTATCATAGAAATAAAATCTCTCACTGTGTGAGGAGCTAGTTCACCATCCCAATGTTTTTTGAAAAAATCCACAAATGTGTCATAGTATAACTAGAATTCAATGTGGTATCGACAACAACAAGTGTCCCGAATCGTATTCAGCCTAATATATCACAGTTTCAACTTACTGAACATGGTACATGATATCTGGACACCGGGATTTGATTCTTTCAATTCCTCGAACAAAGCAACTCCTGTCATCTCCATAACATGCTTGCAATGCTCCTTATAAATGCTGATTCCAGAACATTATCATAGGAAATGTTTTCCATCTGGTATAGTACGATAATGGTTGTCCCAATACTCTATCACCTTCTCTCTGATTCCCTCTTCCATCCTTTCTTTATATGCTTCTCTGCATATAAGAGCCCAACAAGCAGCTTCATTGTTTTCATCTATCTTTACCCTGAATTTAGTGTATTTGTGCAGTGTTTTTCTTGAAACGTGGAGTAGCTTTGACATTGTCGTGACCATTCAATTTCTTGAGGTGCTTCGTGCCACAATAGCAGTTGTAATTTCCCTACGAGCAGCGCTGATATCAGTTTTTCTTGACTTTCCAAATGCAGATAGTGTAGTTGTTACATTTTTTGTTCCATTCTCACATGCATTTTTATTTTTAACATCCTTAATACCCAACAACTTTGTGGCGCATTTCATTTTTTTGTGTTATATCAATCCATGTAGGATTTGAGCTTGTGTAATCACTGATTGTTGTTAAAAGTACAACTTGATTATGTTACTAACATGCTCTCTGATTGTCCGGTTAGGGGTCGAGTTCCCGAACTCTTCTTGAGTGGCATCATCCAACCCTCTTAAACAATTAGCAGCCATGCCAATGTCATTGAAGCTCCCAATTACTCTTGAGAAATCAAAGGGTGCACGATCCTGTGATGGCTGGCCAGGATCTAGCAATAAACAAATACAAACTCAAAAATAAATTTGCAAGCTCAAGAATAACATTTTATTTTACTTATCATATTGCCATTGTTAGTTAAAAAATTAGCAAATAAATTATACAATCTTGAATAACATTTTATTTTAAGTTTATCATATTGCCATTGTTTGTTAACAAATTAACAAATAAATGAAAACAATGGTGGCTGTAGTAGTAACCAGAGATGAATATGGACCCTGGTTTAAATCGGCTTCCTAATGGTTAAAAGGTAGTCACTTAGCCACCAAGGTTGTCTCAGGATTGAGTATTGGGGTAGTACCCCTCACTTCACGGCGTAAGTAAAACTGCTAACCGCTTGGCCACAAACGACAGCTCTTTGGTTTTCCTCACAGGTGGGAATCTAGTTAATCCAGTAGGGCTCGTTGCCCTTTTTGCTTGGAAGGTCCTCTCATTGGCCAACTACTTCAAGGTTCCTGTGGTACTCCTCATAATAAGTTTTAAGGCAAATCCCAAGTACTTCCCACAGTTGTTGTGGATGAGACTTATGTCCCAATCCAGATGTTATTAAGTAAATTAGGTTATTAAGTATGATTACCAGTCATTTGTACATGATTGAAATGTAATGTAATTGTAATTGTAAAATTGTAATGTAATTATCATCATTATCATAATGTAATGTAAAATTGTAATTTGAACACTATGAAAATGTTCATATACTATTTTGGCAATAATTAACGCGTTTTCCACCTATTTGACAGTCGGTCTACATAAGAGCGAGCTGTTAAATACTCAATCCTTCATGACGCTTCCCCTGGATCCTTCTCCTCGTGTAGTCGTGACTCTTATCAAGGCCTTTCAATTCACTCTTTCGTCCTCTGTCAGAGCCTTCAATGCACCTCCCTTCAGCTCCTTTCAACTCACCGCCCTTGCCAGAAACAAATATGTGGTTGTTGTGGTAGGCATAATACTTGATGCGGATTGTGGGAAGTCGAAAATGTCATCCTTGCGGCCATGGAGGAGGTCTTAAAGCACCAACTTATGAACAAATGTAGATCCTACAATGCCCTAACTTTCATTGATTTATACAGACGTTTTTCAACTTTCACGGGCCCTAACTTCCGTTCATTTATACGAGACATGTTGAGCAGATGATTGCATAGAATTGTTAAATGATTTGTTCTATTGTGTTTTCAACTAACGAAAATCAAAACCTATTTCCAAAATAAAGAATGTTAATAAACACAATGAGAATTGTTAAATGATTTGTCCTGCTGTGTTTTCAACCAACGAAAATCAAAACCTATTTCCAAAATAAAGAATGTCGATAAATGCAATGTTACATCAACCGAGAATCGAACCTAGGTTTGTACCGTGGCAGGGTACTATTATACCATTAGACCACTGGTCCATATATTTATTGTAAGGTCTCCTTCCAATTTCTATTTGTTGACTCATTGCTATTTGTCATTTAATCTGTACTGAAACAATTCAGTGATATGTTAGTGGCAGTGTAGCATCTTGATATTTCCTTTCTTGAATAGCAGGTGTAGAAACCACATTTGTAGTTTTCTGAGAATTCCAATCCTTGGACACAATAAATCCATCATGGCGACTATCATATTAATCGAGAGTCGAATGGGGAATTCCTCGGGTATCAGTTTATCAATCTGGTTGTTGCAATTAAAAGTTGTGTTTGAGCTTCCCATGAACAATTTTGAGTTTTTATTTTGATTTTGGAAATCATTTTGCATGTCTTGTAGTGTAGAGATTCAAATATTTTAAGCGGATTTTCATTGTCGATAGCTAGATCTCTCACTCATGGCTTGACATGGCTCACAAGGTATGGCGATGAAACAAACAACGAAATTATTCATGGGCTTAGAATGTATTTAGATTAAAAATTGGTAGTTTGTTTTAAAAAACTTGCAAATGGAGCTTTGTTGTGTCAAAGCCTAAAAATTGACTGAAATTAGTGTTGATTCCTTGCACTTGATTTCTCGTATATGATTTATGGTAGCTGTTGAGATCCTACAAGATTTGCCACTTTTAATCAGGATGCATTTAAAGCCATAATGCGTTAATTTGTGCACGTAAATGATTAGGAATGAATATGAATACTTATTGTTATTAGGAATGGTGATGTGAATTCTTTCTAAAATCAATTACTACGTCTAAGTTAGGTCTGTGTTTATTGTGTGATTCATCTTTGAGTAATTAGACTAAAAAAATACTTGTATCCTATTGAGTTTACATTCTTTGCTCCATGTTTTAAGATTATGTATCACCTTTTGAATGGTTATGTTTGACGGAATTTCATTGGAAGGAGGGTTTAAATAATTTTTTGGGAAAATTATGTCATTAATTGGTTTAACTTAATGGGTTTTCGATGGAATTTATTGTTTCAGATTGAGGTTAGAATGATGAAGAGTCAATTGGATCACGTTGTGGCCATGAACCACTTCAAGAGAGAGCTATAGAGGATAATAAACCCAGGCATGGAACCTGCAGTTGTGTACATCAAAGAAATGACCAAGAGGTATGTGTTACAGGATGTCGTTCATGGTTTGTCTGAGGATGAGATTCAAGTCAATGACCGAAATTAATTCGCCCAAATGATCTTAGGGAATGTTCTTACTTTTTCTTAGTATTATGACAAAAAAACAATCATCGTTGTTCTGGTTACTATGTTTCTTTGGATTTTGTATATTGGCAGGTTGAAGGATGTTGATGTATTTGTAACTTCAGAATGTATTCATCTATGTATCTTATGTATTGTAACCCGATGTTTATTCTGGGATGCATCTATAATGTAATTGAGTCATATTGTCATGCCCCGATGGTCCGATCGGGAGGATCAATAATGTAAACAAGTCATGTCAAGTCATAGTGAGTAACCCTTCGATTGTCTAAGGGTTAAAGTCCCCGCAGTTTCGGGGCACTAGGGTTATTAGACTCTCCTAGTAGAGGTCGGCCCTAGTAGGTTTTTAGTCATGTCGGGATTAGTATAAATAGAGAACTGGAGTCTCTATTTATCACACAACTCATCCACACTCAAGTGTAGCGCATAGTTGAGGAAGGAGAAGACACTAGGGATAGATAAGAATAATATTACTGCTGTCGGGAGATCACTTACTGTTTTGAGGATTTTACTGTCTTGGTGATGATTCTATCTCTGAGGAAGTTGCGGGGTTTTCTCCTTTATGGTTTCCCCGAAGAAAAACATTGTGTTCGTTGTCTCTTGTGTTTGATTGTTGTACTTGTTATTCTCTTAGTTAAAAGATCCTAATGATGCTAGCTTAATGTTGAAAAACTAACATGGTATCAGAGCTAACTTGAGAAGAAGACACTATGCAGTTGCGGGAACTAGGGCTTCCTAGTTTGTGGATCTTCCTCCACAGATTTTTAGCAAAAGTAAGGTGGAATAACTATCCTCCTTAGGGCGCGTCTTTCTATCGAAGCAGAATCCATTTCTGAGGTTTTTCAGTTTTGGACTCGACACTACTGCCGAAAATTAGGGCTTTTCACAGAAGAGCAATTTTTCAGTGAGCCCAGGCCTGGATTGATCTCCTCCCCAAAATCGAAGTTAGGAACAAATTTCAAGGCATTTGGGTGGACATATCTCTGAAAAATCAAAACCCTAATTTGCTCCTGAACCAGCTCTGCGGGATTTCAGCTCAAATTTCAGATTCGACATCTTGACCTGGTAATAACTAAGATCTTTTGTGTTTCCATTTGAGATTCTCAATTTAAGATGTCTGATCATACCAAGCTTGATGAAAAGCTTGAGGGAGCTGACAACTTCTGAGCCTGGAAGTATAGGATCTCCCTGGTCCTGGAAGAAAATGAGTTAGACTCCTACATCCATGAGGAGGTTCCAGTTCCAGAGGGAGATGAGGAAAAGGCCTTACATAAGAAGAATATGGTTATGGCAAAGAGGATCATTGTTGATTCTATCAAGGATCACCTTATCCCACAGGTGTCCTCTCTCAAGACACCTATAGCTATGTTTGATGCCCTAACCAAATTGTTTGAAGGGAAGAACATAAACTGGAAGATGACTTTGAGGAATCAACTGAAGAATGTGAAGATTCGAAATGCAAAGACTATCCAGTCCTACTTCACAAGTGTTTCTCAGATCAAGGAACAATTAGAAGCTCTAGATGAAGAAGTGGAGAATGCAGAGATTGTGATGACTACCTTGAATGGCCTTCCTAGGTCATGGGATTCTTTCATCCAAGGAATCTGTGCTAGAAAAAAGTTAGTCAAATTCAGTAGACTATGGGAAGAATGTTCTCAAGAAGAAGCACGGATAGCAACTCGAGAAGAAAATATGGGAAATGAAGACCAAGCTCTCACAGTCCACTCCAAGAAAAGCAGAAGAAAACCTCATTACTCCAAAGGTAAGGATCATCATCATAAAGATAACATTAGAAGAGACCTATCTAAAATAAGATGTTATACATGTGATGAAAGAGGACATTTTGCAAAAGACTGCCCTAAGAACAAGGGTCACTCTCATAAAAGAAGGGGAACAAAAGAAGACATCATGCGTATGCTGCAAAGGATGATGAACCATCCAAGAAGAGATCTAGATATGAAAGTGAAGACTCTTCAAGCGAAGATGAATATGTTTTGATCTCCACTCTCATAGGTAACATTACTCATGGAAGTAATGATTGGCTTATAGACAGTGGAGCTTCCAAACATATGACTGGATTCAAGGAATCCTTTGTGAGACTATCAGAACATGACTCACCTCACAAGGTGAAGCTAGGGGATGACTACCAATATCCAATAAAAGGTAGTGGGGAATCTTCATATAAACTAGAATCTGGTAAGTCTCTAACAATGAAAGAAGTATTGTTTGTGACAGGACTCAAGAAGAACCTTCTCTCCATATCAGCATTGGATGCAAAAGGAATGAGGGTTGCATTCATAGATGGTCAAGTCATCATGTGGCCAAGAGGTAAGACTATCAATGATGCAGTGGTGATTGGAGAATAAGAAGGAGGATTGTACAAATTGAAGGGCCATCCAGAACAAGCCTTGGTCCATGAAACAATAGAGCCAAATGAGTTGTGGCATAGAAGGCTTGCACATGTGCATTATAGAGCACTGCCTATTGCAAGCAAACCTGTTGAAGGTCTTCCAGAATTCCAAGCAAAACATGATGGGGTCTGCAAAGGATGTGTGAAAGGGAAGAATACAAAGAAGACATTTCCTAGCAGTGAAAGCAAAGCCAAAAAGCATACTAGAAATCATCCACTCCGATGTATGCGGTCCTATGTCATCAAACTCACTAAGCAGGTATGCATACTGTGTTTCTTTTATTGATGATCTTTCTAGAAAGACATGGGTTTACTTCATGAAGAACAAAGACGAAGTATTCAGTAAGTTCAAGGAATGCAAAGCCTTGATCAAGAATCACACTGAAAAGAAGATCAAGACCTTTCGATCAGATAATGGCAGAGAATTCACTTCAAATGAATTCAAAGAGCTATTCAAAGAATTAGGGATTAAGAGGGAGTTGTCCACTCCTTATAATCCACAACAGAATGGGATTGTAGAACGGAAGAATAGAACCATTATGGAAGCTACAAGAGCAATGCTTCATGATCAAGATCTTCCTATGCATCTTTGGGATGAAGCTGCCAGAACAACGGTGTATGTACAGAACCGTACTCCACAAAGAGTACTCGAGAACAAGAATCCTGAAGAAGTCTTCTCCGGCAAGAAACCAGAAGTCAGCCATCTCATAATATTCAGTTGTCTTGTGTACATACACATCCCAAAAGAGAAGAGAACAAAATTAGATCCTTCAGGAAAGAAGGGCATATTTGTGGGATACTCTGAAAGCTCGAAGGCTTATAGAATATATTTCCCAGGATACAAGAAGATTGACATCAGCAGGGATGTGACATTTTATGAAGACACAGCTTACAACAAATACAGAAAGAGACCTGCTGAAGAACTTGAAGAAGCAGAAGTAGAAGTACCTAGAATTCATGATACAACCATGAACGAAGAAGCTCAAGAAGAAGATTGAGATTTCGAGGAACCACAAAGACCTGTAGATCCACCTCTTGAGAAGAATCCTCATAAGAGGAAACCTGCTTGGGTACGTGAACTTATCCAAGGTGCAGCAAGATATGGGGCTCCAGAAGAGAATCATAGAGAAAGAAAGAGGACCAGATCCTGCTCCGGGCATGTAGCCTTACTATGTGATTTCATTGATAAAGAACCTTCCAGTTATGAAGAAGCAACAGAACGAAAAGAATGGAAGGATTCTATGGTCGAAGAGTACCAATCGATCATGAAGATTGATGTCTGGGATGTTTTCCCAATACCAAAAGGGAAGTCAATTGTAACTTCCAAATGGATCTACAAGATCAAGCATGCTGCAGACGGTAGCATTAAAAAGTATAAAGCAAGATTTGTAGCTCGGGGTTTCTCTCAGAAAGAAGGAATAGACTATGAAGAAACCTTTGCACCTGTAGCTAGATACACTTCCATCAGATCAGTACTTGCTCTGGCTGCAGTGATGAAATGGAAGATACACCAGATGGATGTCAAGACTATTTTCTTGAATGGTGTAGTAGAAGAAGAAGTGTATGTAGAACAGCCACTCGGTTTTGAGACACATGACAGAGAGTCTCATGTATGCAGATTGAAGAAAGCCCTGTACGGTTTGAAACAGGCACCCAGGACTTGGTACGGTAGAATTGACAGCTTTCTATCCAGTTTGGGCTTTACCAAGAGTAAAGCAGATTCCAACCTTTACTACAAGGTTGAGGATGGCAACCCAGTGATGCTTCTATTGTATGTAGATGATCTATTTGTGACAGGTACGAATGGGTTGATTGCTGATACGAAGAGAAATATTGCTGCTGAGTCCGAAATGAAGGACTTGGGGATGATGCATTACTTTCTAGGTATGGAGGTGTGGCAGAGTACAGATGGAATCTTCCTTGGACAAGGGAAGTATGCAGTAGAGATCCTGAAGAGGTTTGGGATGATGGACTGCAAGACTATGGCCACACCTATGGCATCAAACCTGAAGCTATTGAGTGATGCTTCATCATAGTCGGTTGATGCTATGATATATCGTCAGATGATTGGGTCATTGATGTACCTGATGAAGACGAGACCAGACATTTGCTTTGCTGTGAACACCTTGAGCCAGTTCCTGACAGATCCAAGACATGTTCACTTGATTGCTGCAAAGCATATTCTAAGGTACCTGAAGGGTACAGTTGATTATGGGCTCAAGTATGATGTGAATCAGAAGATTAACCTGGAGGGTTATGTTGATTCAGATTGGGTAGGCAGTGCCATTGATAGGAAGAGCACTTCAGGGTGTTGCCTCAGTATGGGATCAGGTGTGATCTCTTGGTCTAGCAGGAAGCAATCCTGTGTGGCACTGAGTACAACTGAAGCAGAGTATGTCGCAGCTTGTTCAGCTAGTTGTGAGGTAGTATGGCTATGGAAGCTACTGTCTGATATATTTGATCTCTAGTTGGATGCTACTTGTATACATTGTGACAACCAGAGTTGCGTGAAGTTGTCAGAGAATCCAGTGTTCCATGACAAGTCGAAGCATATCGAGATCAAGTATCACTATATCATGGATATGGTGCAGAGGGGAGTAGTGAAGCTCCAGTATGTTACAACGGAGGAACAGATCGCTGATGTATTGACGAAGCCATTGGCTAGGCTGAAGTTTGAGTACTTCAGGGAGAAGCTTGGTGTTCTCCAGATTGAGGTTTCCTCCAAGAGAAAGTGATGAGACCCATAGCCATTCTGACATGGTGAGAGGATTGGTTCCTTCCATGGTCAGATGTAAGGGCTGATCCATTCTGTCATGGTGAGAGGATTGGTTCCTTCCATGTCAGATATGAGTGTTGGCCATTCTGTCGAGTAGGACAAATGTAAGGGAAACTGCCATTCTAGGAATGGAGGCACCTGGTCAGTTACCAGGACAACTCAGTATAGGACTGAGAAGCCATTCTGATGTGATAGAGGGATGTGTTCCCACTTGATCAAATGTAAGGGCTGAACCATTCTGTCATGGCTAAAGGATTAAGTTCCTTCCATGTCAGATGTGAGTGTTGGCCATTTCGACGAGCAGGTCGGATGTAAGGGCAACTGCCATTCTCTAGGAGAATGGAGGCACTTGTTCAGTTACCAGGTAGCTCAGTCGAGGACTGGGGGGCATTCTGATATGACTGTAGGATTGGTTCCTACATGATCATATATGAGTGCAAGCCCTTCCATCATTGTTAGCGGGATGTGTTCCCACCTGGATGGATGTGAGTGCTGTGCCTTTTCACATATGATAGTAGGTGTGTCCTATCATGCTGATGATTGTAAGTGCAATGCCTTTTCACAAGATGGTAGTAGGTGTGTCCTACCATGCTGGTGATTGTAAGTGCTAAGCCTTTCCACAGATGATAGTAGGCGTGTCCTATCATGCTGGTGGTTGTAAGTGTTGTGCCTTTTCACAGATGATAGTAGGTGTGTCCTATCATGCTGGTGATTGTAAGCGCAATTCCTTTTCATAGATGGTAGTACGTGTGTCCTACCATGCTGGTGATTGTAAGTGCTGAGCCTTTCCACAGATGGTAGTAGGTGTGTCCTACCATGCTAGTGGATGTGAGTTCTATGCCTTTCCACAGATGATAGTAGGTGTGTCCTATCATGCTGGTGGTTGTAAGTGCTGAGCCTTTTCACAGATGATAGTAGGTGTGTCCTATCATGCTGGTGGTTGTAAGTGCTGAGCCTTTTCACAGATGATAGTAGGTGTGTCCTATCATGCTGGTGAATGTGAGTGTTGGGCCTTTTTTATATGATTATAGGATTAGTTCCTACATGATCAGATGTGAGTGATGGGCGTGCCTTTCTGATGAGTAGGTCAGATGTAAGTGTTGGGCGAGCCATTTTGACGAGCAGGTCAGATATAAGTGCTGAAGAAGACCTACAATGAGGCTAGTACTACAACTAGCATGAAAAAGGGTTGGCTCTGTAGAACTTCCTATGATGAGAAGAATCATGAGATTGCACCCGTGATGATCCAGATAGAGTGATGATCCAGATCCAGTGATGATGGCCAGTGATGATGGCCAGTGATGATCCAGATCCAGTGATGATGGCCAGTGATGATCCAGATCTAGTGATGATGTCCTATGATGATCCAGATCCAAAGACGAAGATGACTTGAAGACTCAGAAGACTTGAGATGCAGATGAATAGATGATACGGCTAATACATAGAAGAAGACCAATGCTAAAAATTGTGTCGAAAGAATACCTTCCTAGTTAAGAGGGAGTGTTGATGTATTTGTAACTTCGGAATGTATTCATCTATGTATCTTATGTATTGTAACCCGATGTTTATTCCGGGATGCATCTATAATGTAATTGAGTCATATTGTCATGCCCCGATGGTCCGATCGGGAGGATCAATAATGTAAATAAGTCATTTCAAGTCATAGTGAGTAACCCTCCGATTTTCTAAGGGTTAAAGTCCCCGCAGTTCCGGGGCACTAGGGTTATTAGACTCTCCTAGTAGAGGTCGGCCCTAGTAGGGTTTTAGTCATGTCGGGATTAGTATAAATAGAGAACTGGAGTCTCTATTTATCACACAACTCATCCACACTCAAGTGTAGCGCATAGTTGAGGAAGGAGAAGACATCGGGGCTAGATAAGAAGAAGATTACTGCTGTCGAGAGATCACTTACTATTTTGGGGCTTTTACTTTCTTGGTGCTGATTCTATCTCTGAGGAAGTTGCGGGGTTTTCTCATTTATGGTTTCCCTGAAGAAAAACACTTTGTTCATTGTCTCTTGTGTTTGATTGTTGTACTCGTTATTCTCTTAGTTAAAAGATCATAATGATGCTAGCTTAATGTTGAAAAACTAACAAAGGAGATGGCACATTTGTGCTAGCCAAAGTAGATGAGGCTGGACACTTTATAGATGATGACATACACCATAAATCTCCAAAATCTCATGGGAAACATATCAGTTCATAGAATATGGCACAAGCATGTGATGACAGTTTTTCCGAGGATAAAGATATTATAGGTTTTTTACTTTTCTATTTTTTTATATGTAATTTGTGTTTTAATGTGAAGAAGTTGTATTGCATGAACTAAAAGCAATAGTTATGATTTGATAATAGCTATTTTCAAACATTTGAATATTGGACATATATTTACACCGAAGGCATTAAATAATGGAAACTAAGTCTTGAAAGATTCCTCGTTGGTCTGGTGAATAAAAACCTGACAGGTGTTTTCATACTATTTTGGCGATAATTAACGCAGTTTCCTCCTATTTGATGGTCGACCT
Organism: Pseudotsuga menziesii; assembly: GCA_001517045.1. Classification (NCBI taxonomy): domain Eukaryota; kingdom Viridiplantae; phylum Streptophyta; class Pinopsida; order Pinales; family Pinaceae; genus Pseudotsuga; species Pseudotsuga menziesii. Next base: position 215,959 of record LPNX011131988.1, on the reverse strand, counting down.
GCATAAGAGAAGAATTTTAAATACTCAATCCTTCTTCACGCTTACCATGGATCTGTATTCCTATGTGAGTGCGGCTCCTATCAGGGCCTTTCAATTCACCCTTTTGTCCTTTGTCAGAGACTTCAATGCACCACCATATGTGTCATGCAAATTCTTTTCCAAAACCCTTGTCAAATGTGTCATCATCTATGTTTAAATTGTTATAGTTGTCCCTGAATGTGGTTTATTTATTGTTTTTTTCCAACCACCGGTGGAGGTGTTCCGTGATACGATGTATGAATTGAAAACATTAAGAAAAAATAGAGAGAATAACCATTATGCATAGTGGCACCCATTATGCTTTATAAGGAACACCGAGAGGAATAATTCTTTATTTTATAGTGGCACCCATTATGCTTTATAAGGAACGCAGAGAGGAATAATTATTTATTTAGTCGTTAATTTTTGGTCTGTTAATTTATACTTTCCCTTTAATGATCTTAAAACAAAAATAAATTATTTTGCATATATTTGACAATGGTTTTATTGTTGGTTTGAATTGATATATGTTTAGTTTCAATTTGAGAGTTTAATTCTGCAAATTGTTTATAATTGGTGTTGGCAACAGAGTTTTCTCTAGCAATTAAAACCGGAACAACTCATTAACATGGAAAACATATATACACATCCCAGTGCATGGATTCATGTGAAACAATTCTTGATTTTTTTTTCTCTGTATCAATGAACGTAATAAATTCTTGGAGCTAAAGAGAAAGTTGGAATTCAGAGAATTGATGTACAATATGATAGGTATTGGTGGTGATATGACATAATTTACTATCCCTTAATAGCTAATATAGGTAAAACTTGACAATGTGTAATAAAATCTGGAAAAGCCAAGCTATCAATAAAACACTGACTGCAATTTTTGGAAGGAAGATAAAAGAAACTTAAAACTAAGGTCATAGATTTTGAAACTTTTCAGTATTGCAAATCCTTTTCAAGGGATGTGTTAGCTAAAAGCCATATGATTTAATGCTTGTCAGTATTTCTAAGGATGCATAACTCAAAGCCATAGACTTTGATGCTTGAAAAAGAGACTCATTCTTCTTGTAAGAGATCCAATAAAACCAAAGTAAGCAAGCTAAATCTTATTAGAGAGAAACAGAGCTCAGGTAAGGTCTTCATTTACTAACTTACTAAATCCTTTGCAAGGGATATGTTAGCCGAAATACATAAGCTTAATGCTTGTCAGTATTTCTAAGGATGCATAGCTCAAAGCCATAGACTTTGATGCTTGAAAAAGAGACTCGTTTTTCTTGTAATATAGGCAATAAAACCAAAGTAAGGAAGCTAAATCTCATTAGAGAGAAGCAGAGCTCAGGTAAGGTCTTTGTTTACTAAGTTACCATGTTAAAAAATTAGTTTACTTACTATAGGATGAAGCACTCAAAATAATTATTAGATGATAACAGATTCTTTGCCTCAACTACATTAAGAGGAATACCAGTTATCTGCTTGGATTAGAACAATGTTGCTACCACACTACTTACCATTGAATGTAATTGGAATTCTTGCAGTGAGAAATGACTCCTTGAATGACACTTTTTACCTCCATCGACATCATGCTTGTTTTATTGCTCACATAACTATAGTAATAAGGAAGCTTCTTACTACATAGAAGCACCACACTCAACACATGGAGACTGTAAATACATGCCAAGTTTATTGGATTTTTCTAAATCCAAACAAAGACAACTTCAACTTGGTACAAGTTTTGAACAACTTAGGGTATCAATTGGCCTTGGTAAAAAAAATCTCCACTGTAATAAGATGTCCTGCACCATCATTTAGGGCTCTTCCCAAGGGACTGGGAAACAAGATGCAAGAATATGTGAGGAGGTTCACACGGCACATAATACCCTCATAAGTCTCAAAAACAATTCCTAGCATCTATAAGGTCTGACAATCAAGACACTTCCATTATCAATGCAGTCTACCCAAAACAAATTTCATGTTAAAATGTGTCTCTACTGTGCTTGCCAAACCTTTCACCCATAATACTTGCAACTTAGTTTGACATGCATGCTTATTTTATACAACCATTTCATGGCAACTATAGTATCAACAAGGTTGTATCTTATTTGAAAATGGTTCATGTGACTAAGTCAACTCTTAAAACCTAAATAGTGGTTCATGTGATAGTCACCGAACTCTTAAAACCTAAATAGTACACGTTCATTCTTTTACTCTCCTACAAGACATTGCTCTAAAGGATATTGGTGCATTCTGCAATGTGCTCCATGAGATTCTGATTCAAAAATTTATGTAGCTTCCATACATATAACAACAATTATTAGATGCCCTTAATCCTCAATGCAATCTTATAAACTCAAACGATTTCTGGGAAATTTCATCCTTGGAATTATTTATTTTAGTTGTTAAATTCTCGTCCGTTAATTTATACATTCCCTTTAATGATCTTAAAACAAAAATAAATTATCTTGGAGATATTTGAAAGTGGGTTTATTGCCATTTTGAATTGCTATATGTTTAGTTTCAATTTGAGAGTTTAATTGTGCAAGTTGTTCATAATTGTTGTTGCCAACAGATTTTTCTCTAGCAATTAAAACTGGAACAACTCATTAACATGGAAAATGGATGCATGCATCCCTCTGCATGGATTCATGTGGAACAATTCTTGATTTTTATTTTTCCTCTTTATCAGCGAACATAATAAATTGTTGGAGTTAAAGAGAAAGTTGAAATTCATAGAATTGATGTACAACATGATAGGTATGGGTGGTGATGACATAATTTACTATCCCTTAATAGCTAATATAAGTAAAACTAAACAAGGTGTAATAAAAACTTGCAAAGTCAAGCTATCAATAAAACCTTGAATGCAATTTATGGAGGGCAGATAAAAGAAACTTAAAACTAAGGTCATAGATTTTGAAACTTGTCAGTATTGCAAATCCTTTGTAAGGGGTGTGTTACTTGAAAGCCATAGGCTTTAATGCTTGTCAGTATTTATAAGGATGCATAGATCAAAGCCATAGACTTTGATGTTTGAAAAAGAGACTCATTATTCTTGTAAGAGAACCAATAAAACCAAAGTAAGCAAGCTAAATCTCATTAGAGAGAAACAGAGCTCAGGTAAGGTCTTCGTTTACTAACCTACTCATTCATTTGCAAGGGATGTGTTAGCCTAAAGCCATAGGATTTAATGTTTTTTAGTATTTCTAAGGATGCATAGCTCAAAGCCATAGACTTTGATGCTTGAAAAAGAGACTCCTTCTTCTTGTAAGAGAGGCAATAAAACCAAAGGAAGCAAGCTAAATCTGATTAGAGAGAAGCGTAGCTTAAGTAAGGTCTTCGTTTACTAACTTACTCTGTTAAAGAATTAGCTTACTTACTATAGGATGAAGCACTCAAAATACTTATTAGAGGATAATAGCTTCTTTGCCACAACTACATTAAGAGGAATACCAACTATCTACTTAGAGTATAACAGTGTTGCTACCACACTACTTACCATCAAAGTAATTGGAATTCAATCTTTCTCTCTGAAAATGCAGGATGGAGCTTGTGAACGAAACTTGTAGGCTTTAGGTTCTGAATCCTTTCTCATACTCCCACAATGTCGAGGATAAGGACAAAGGGAACATGATGAATGCATAGGAAAAGGACAAAAAACATAACAAATAAAATCCCAAAAATACATAAAACCCTAAATTGATGCACCTAACCAACTAATGTGTGGCAGGACGACCAACGGCCAAAATAGCAAGAAAATATGTTAGCAGAATGAACGCAGAAAAAAACCTGATGAATTTGGTTAGCAGAATGAAGGCGGACAAACACTTGACGAATTTGGCGTGAAGGCATGTGGCAGCATTCTATTCGTTCTTTTGAGACTTTCTCTCCATTGTTTACACTTTTTACCTCCATCAACATCATGCTCACTTTACTGCTCACATAACTGTAGTAATAAGGAAGCTTTTACTGCATAGAAGTACCACACTCAACACAAGGAGACTGTAAATCCATGCCAAGTTTATTGGATTTTCTAAATCCAAGCAAAGACAACTTCAACTTAGTACAAGTTTTGAGCAACTTAGGGTATCAATTGGCCTTGGTAAAAAAATCTCCACTGCAATAAGATGTCCTGCAACATCATTTATTGCTTTTCCCAAGGGGCTAGGAAACAGGTTGCAAGAAGATGTGAGGAGGTTCACACGGCACCTAATACCCTCATAAGTCTCAAAAACAAATTCTAGCATTTATAATGTCTGACAATCAAGACACTTCCATTACCAATGCAGTCTAGCCAAAAAAATGTCATGTTAAAATGTGTCTTTAGTGTGCTTGCCAAACCTTTCACCCATAATACTTGCAACTTAGATTGACATACATGCTTATTTTATACAACCATTTCATGGAAACTATAGTATCGACAAGGCTATAGCTAATTTACCTAAATTAGATATGGATGGGTATAATCTTATTTCTTACATTGAGAGCTAACTAAAGAGAGAGTAATACAAACCTTAGAGCATCCACATGGATGTTGACTTAAGACCCCATGCAAACACTCTTAGGAAAATTGCTAGGACTGTAGATTTATCTATAATACTTGCAATTTAGTTTGACATACATGCTTATTTTATACAACCATTTCTTGGAAACTATGGTATCAACAAGGCTATAGCTAATTTAACTAAATTAGATATGGATGGGTATAATCCTATTTCTTACATTGAGAGCTAACTAAAGAGAGAGTAATACAAACCTTAGAAACTCCACATGGATGTTGAATTAAGATTTCATGTGAACTCTCTTAGGACAATTCCTATAATATTGGATTTATTGTTGGTTTGAATTGCTATGTGTTTAGTGTCAATTTGAGAGATTCATTGTGCAAGTTGTTCATAATTGTTGTTGCCAACGTAGTTTCTCCAGCAATTAAAACTAGAACAACTCATTAACATAGTAAACAAATACACGCATTCCTCTGCATGGATTCATGTGGAACAATTCTCATCTTTTATTTTTCTTCTTTGAATTTATTACAAACTGTTCCACATGAATGCTACTTAAGAATTCATGCGAACTCTCTTAGAACCATTCCTATGACAATGGATTTACAACTGGTTTGAATTGCAATGTGTTTAGTGGCGATTTGAGAGTTTCATTGTGCGAGTTCTTCATAATTGGTGTTGCCAACATAGTTTTATCTAGCAATTAAAATTGGAACAACTCATTAACATAGCAAACAGATACACACATCCCTCTACATGGATTCATGCGGAACAATTCTCATTTTTTATTATTCCTCTTTGAATTTATTACAAATTGTTCCACATCAATGCTTTAACTCATGTTCAATGGTTTCTAAAGGAATTTCAATTTGAGTGAAGCTCCTTTCTCTCCAATTGAAGTTTTACACTAAGAGGATATCAAAGGAAACTAATAATCGCTTCGAGATAACCCTAAATGTTGACTTAAGACTTCATGCAAGCTCTCTTAGGACAATTCCTATGATAATGGATTTATTGTTGGTTTAAATTTCTATATTGTTAGTGTCAATTTGAGAATATCATTGTTTGTCCACCTGATCAAAATCACAGGTGTTCTTTCACCATGTTGTATTGTTTTAGACAATAGTTGTGGTAGAAAAAAATTCAATTATGCTTTCAGTGCATTTGAATGCATAAAATTTCCACAGTGGGTAATTTATTCCTTGGAATTTTGAATTTAGTCATTGATTTGTGGTCCATGGATGTAATTAAAACAAACCCTTTTTTTAATATAATGCAAAACTTTTTTTGATATACTATAGTTTATTATCAATGTCTGGCCATTCAAAGGCATGTTGAACATTTTACATATGTATTATAGATATAAAGATATATAATGATCGATTGATTTCAATGCCACGACCAGAAAGGCAAGTTTCTAAAAGAAAGTCTTAATTTTCTTGATCATGACCTTGATGCAAGGGCTTATATGCAAAACAAAATGTCTTTTTGCAAGGCATATTAACTTGAATCTTTTGTTGAACTAATTGTAAATCACTATGCAAAAAAGAATTGAATGTAAGATCTATGGTGATTTCCCGGTATGTATCTACTGTCCTTTTTGGTCATGGCATTAAAATCAACCAACCATTATATATATTCATATCTATAATATATATAGACATGTATTTATTATCAAACCTTTTAAAGTTAGAGGTTTTTATGAAGTTCTATTTACCAAATAAAATTGTCAATCTATCATTTAATTTGGACCTTCCTTATATGGTGATGGTAGAAATTTCAATTAGTGCATTAAACACTTGTACACTTGAGATAGATATAAAATGGGTTCTATCCCCACCTTGTTATTACATCCTTCATCTCTTCGTTTGATAGGTGTTTATCCATCCTTGATTTATGTTGTTTAGGCTTTGTCTTGTATTGACCCTTACTTGTTGGTCCTATGTGCTAACGCCCACCCTAAACATGTAACCCTACCCCTTTGTCTCGACCCTACCATTTGCACATTTTTTAATGGTATCACAATGTGTTTTTTTACTATCATTTACCTTCACAATCTATCCAAAAACAAGTGGAAAATTATGGAATATGATTTGGTACATATATCCACATTTTTATTTTATTGTTAAGAATCTCATCGATTATATCTGCACATTATCAATGGGATTGAATTTCTCTTTATCCCTTTTACTTTTTTAACTTTCTACAACATGATTTGATATGAATGTTGTTGTTGAACAAAATTCAATTCTACCTACATTTTAAAAATAATGCCTTGTTATTTTTCCATGTTTAGGTGTTTATTTCCCTTTGCAATAATCAATGGTGTGTAATAATTCATAGCTAGAAATGATTTCTCTCATGTGCTTGTATAAAAAATGTGTGTTGCTTATCGTTCCTATCTTCAATTATTTATTTTCCTTTGCAATAATGAAATTTGTATTATGGTTCATGGCTATAAATGATTTGTCTTAGGTCCTTGTATAAATTTTATAATCATGTCTACTAAATTATCTCTTTACCTCAGTATGTTTTTTGCAATGAAGAAAATGTATTGTTCAAGCATGTTATTTTTCATATTAATATATCTCAACACTTGGCAAATAGGGATGTTTGTTTTTTATCAATGCAAATTCTTTTTTGTGTTGTTTGCTAAAAAAACAAAGTCCACATCATCAGTTTGACACTTCATACTATCAATATTACAACAGTGGATCCCATTAATTATTTTTTACCTTCTGTATATGGTGATGATAGAAGTTTCAGTTAGTGTATTAAACAATGTACATTTTAGAGTGAGATAAAATGGGTTCTATCTCCACTCTGTTATTGCATCCTTCCTCTTACGGTTTGATAGGTGTTTATCAATCCTTGATTTATGGTGTTTGGGCTTTGTCTTGTGTTGACCCTTACTTCTTGGTCCTATGTGCTAAAACCCATCTTATACATGTAAACCTACCCCTTTGTCTTCACCCTAATGCGCTCTCTTCTCATATGATCTACTATTCCTACTCATCCCTCTTTAAATTTTATTATTGTTCCTCTTCCAAAACATGTAACACGTGGATTGTTATTAGATTGTGAAAATAACTTGATTCCCATGTTAACCTTTTTAGAGCTTCCATTAGTAACATAGATCTCGATCCAATGAGACTAAAATTCGCACAGGGTATGCCCATCTGCAAAGAAATTACTGAATTTGATATGCCATCCATTCTTTCTGCATAGACATGGTGTGGTTATACCCATGCAGTTTCATTTTTGTCCCTTGCTGCTTCAGAAATGGGTTAGGATAAAGCACACACAGTATTTCATAGGATACTCATGCCCACCATGAGAAGACTAAGCTTGAAACCGGGTTAACAAAACCACTATCGCAGCCTTCCAGGACCAAATAAAACTCTGTGAAATCCGGTCAACAAAAATATGCGTTGAAAACCACTTGACAGGTGTCAAAATAAGACAGGCCTAGATTTATTATCTTCATGGAAGTCGACACCTGTGTGAACCTTGGGGTTCATTGTTCAATTGTTTTCATAGAACAAAGGTTTATTTTGTGGTTTTTGTTGTTAACAATGAGTAGGTCGTTGCTGGTTGAGCCCTACCACTGTTGGTCTAAATTTAATATGCTCTATAAGTGACCACCAATACCTTATTTGAAATTTGCTTATTTTTCCTCTTCCAAAATGTTTAACACATGAACTATTATTCAATTATCATAAATATATGTTTCCCATGTTGAATGTTTTAGAGCTTCCATTTGTCATGTGAAACTGTCATTTATTGTGTAATGTTGCCAAGTGCCTGCCAACATTGGTTTGAGGGTTTCATCTTCCATCTTTTGGAACTGGCACTCTCTAGATTAACTATATTAGGGGGAGCCATGACTTATGTGAACCCTGTTGTTCATTGTTTAATTCTTTCAAGTAATAAAACAAAAGGAAAAATGTATCAAAGCATATTTACCTCAAGATTTTTATAGATACTGCAAAGCAAAGGTGGTGCAACAAACCCAATGAATCGAACAGCCTGACAAGATCTTTGAAATATTCATTAGATAAGCCACAGAAAATGAAAAAAAAAACTAGCTGGAACAATTAAGATGCAAGTCCACATCTGAACGCAAGCATGCCTCTTGTTGCTTTGATGGAGCATTCCTACATCTATGGAGCATTGAGGGGAATCATTCATTGTGGTGAACCACCATCGATGTTTGTTGAGGGTTGCCTCCATTGGTCTAAGTTCTAATATTGTCTGTAAGTGACCACCAAGACCTTACAGAAAGACTGTGAAATAAACCTGCCTGGAAATAGCTACATGAAACACGGTTTATCAGTCACCTGGGATTCGAAGGTCTCCTTCCCCATGGCGCAATCTGTAGGATATCCAACCAAATAAGTGTGTAGGACAGTGAATTGAAGGCTACAATAATCTTATTCGACCTATACTTGCTTGTCAATGTTCACAAATGGGTCAGGAGAAACCTAACATCCAAGATTCACATGAAAACCCGCAATGAACTTCACACACACTTGCAGATCACGTGAACTGCCTCAAAACTGGATCATCCCAAGGCACCTAAGCATTACCAAATAAACCTGCATGAAACCCAGTTAACAAAACCACCTTTCAAAAAATGCAAGAGACCTATCCGTCACTGTTATGGTTGCCACTTCTATTTGGATTGTGTTTTGAGTCTTCCCTTGTTTAAATAGAAATGGTGTAAGATGTCTTTCTCCCTTTTATTGTCGTGGTTTAAGTTCTATCATTAATATTGCTCTACCTGTCTAAATCTATTCTAGAATTTTTTCTATCTCTCTCTCTCAGGTATGTACAGAGACTCATCGACTATTCTGAGAGATAAATATCTGAATATAAGGAAGGTCCCAATTCACCAAGTAATTTATCAGACTTTCTCTGTTTGTGTTACACATTAGATATATTACTGCACTACATTATTGTGTAATTACTCTTATTATTGTTGTTGTTTTGCTCATTCTATATTTGCATTTATTTAATGTGCGTTTCATTTTAACTCAGTCATATTTGAAAATGTTAAAGTGGAAAGAGATGAAAATTCTCTTTTACTTGATCATATCTAAACTTCTCTGTTGGAAAATACTAACATTGTCACGGGGATCAACTTCTTGATTACTTGGAAACAAGTGTAAATGTCCTCGCCTATGAATCAAAGGAATATTTGTTTGGTCTTGTGGGAATTTCCCAAAAGTACAAAATTGAACATTGATTCATTGTTAAACATTTTAGTTTATGTCCGAGGGATGGAATAAAAAAATGCTTTTGGAGACCTATTACAACTTGCAAGTTGTAATCTCGAAACTTGCCTTTGAAAATAAATGCAAAGTTATGCTCCCGCATATGAACATTACTAGGTATACTTTTTCCTTTTCAAGCAATCCCCTTCATTAAATATATTAATGTGTTTTTTGGAACTATTATTTTGTCCTTTAGGTTGTTGGCCTCAACTCTTAGTTGGCAGTCATATTTGCGAATAGGATACTTAACATATCCACAAAACCAACAATTATTATTGAAATGGATGTTTCACATGGTTCTCCAGTACCTGTGGATCCACGTTCAATTTCACCGGTATGTATCTTTTACATGTTATCAAAGTTTTTAACTCAAATTAACAGACGCTTAATTTTATTTTTAAATATATGTTTTTATCTTGTTATGTTTAATGTAACATATATTCTTCCTTTTCTTTGAAAATATTAGAATTTTTTGTTTGGTCCAGTGTTACATAGTTGTATGCTCACCTTTTCTACCAATCATATAAATTTATTTACATAGGTATGAAGTTCGCTATTTGAGTTTAGGGAGACCAAGTTATCGAGATTCCATACCTGCCTATGCTCAGCTAATCTTAGAACCTCCCCTCTGGGGTATCAAGCAACTAGCTTAGGACACTTACTAGATGAAGATAGGCAAGACTAACTGCACAAGATCTATCAAGGGCCACTCACCTCATTTTTGAAAGAGGTTGATTATCACTTACCTTTGCCACGCATTACTAGAAACCTGATTAGGAAATCAATTTCTTGAAATTTGTTCCACTCTTCTCATTACCATACCTCTTTTGACACTATATTAGCACATTACTAATCAACTAACCTTACAACACTCACTATTCAAACATAGAAACCCTTTCTTGCACAAGGTCCGTCAATCTAATGAACATGCCTTTACTTGTCATATTTAAAAATAAAATGAACATCTCTCCTGCTACCAATGCTCTCCATTCATGAATGCCTCCACTACCATTGGTGTGATTGATATGTTTGCCACTGCAATAGTTGGGGAATACATATAGAGGTTGTTCACTTTGTTAGTATCCTTAATAACCAAATAATCAACATTATTATAGATAAAATCCTTTTGACATTTTTACAATAGATTTGCATGACATAACATCAAACAATGCATTATATTTTTAATTACTCATCCAACCGTATGCTGATGCAACCAAATAAAGACTCCAAATGTTTGCAAGCCTCGAAAGCCTCAATGTACTACACATACATTCCCTATAAAAGTGCTTAAATTCAGGAGCCAGTACTAAAAGAAAGAGTGCATTCGAAGTCACTGCTAATTACCTGCAATATCTCTTACGATCATGCCACGTTCATTCCTCTTACATACTCTCAATGCTTTCAATTAAGACCCTAACCAATGAAAATACCATACATGTGTACACCAACGACTTCTCATTTTGTTTCCACAACTTGGAAGCTTTGGAACATGATGAAGTAACTATATAAGCAATTTAATATGCAGAAAAGCTTCCAAGGATTTTAATATTGGCTACCAGCTTTAAGAGAGATGGTGCAGTATTCAATGACATTCAGTACAAATGTCTCTCACAAATTTCATATATATCTCAATCTTTTGCCATCGTTTCTCTATATAACATCAGAGTCTTTCATAAATCTCACATGAATTTGTAGCTTATATCAATTTAGATTTGCTCTTCCCATCCTTTAGTCGTTTTCCTTTAAACCCTAGTGAACCCCTTGAAACGCTAAATCGAGTCAAGGTTCAATAGTAAAAGCTCATCAAATCTAGGAAGATGTTTGGAAACGTATTTAAGAAGAAAATATCGAGCTGGAATTTAGGCAATTCTAAATATGGTGATCGGATTCATCTTTACTTTCATGTTTGTTTAGCACTTAAAATAAACAATTTATGTTCCCCAAAAACACATTTAGTTTGTTAGAATGAGAAATGATATATTTCTCTGTTGTTCAAACATTTTGATTAATAGTCTAATCATTTCAGTATGCATTTTTTTAGCATGTTACATTTTGGTATGCCTCAACAGATTTACCAATTGTTTCTATTGATCAAAATCAAATTGTTGCAAATCTAATGAAGAATTGGCCCCTTTTAGATACTTCATAGCATCTATGAAGAATCTATGCATCAACCCCTTTCAGGTACTTCATTGCTATTTTCTTATAGCATTATCACACTTATATTTCAAGAAACCTAGCCAATTTAGCAAGGACTGATTTTCTATCGCCACTCACATTCAAAAATAGTACATTGACATCAAGGAAAATTTTCACGTTTTTTATCTGAGTCTAAGAGAATAAATTTTGATTGCTTTATAAGTTTCAGCTTTTGAGTCTAAGAGTGTAATATTCCGTTCAATTCTTTAATTGTTCATCATTTTCCAAGAATAGAAAACTCATAAAATGGTTTTTGCCAAAATGAACAGGTAATACCCATGCAAAGAATTAAGATCAATTTTAGTGAATATAATAAAGACTATAATGTCCTAGGTGGTATTCATGCGAAGAGGTTGCAAATCCTTGATATTGAAAGTTCACTCCTACAACGCATTTTTTTAAGTAGGATTTGTGAGTAAGTGGCTAGCACTTGGCAAATTATATTTAATTTCTGAACTCTAAAGCATATATGTTTTTCAGTTCGTGGTACTTTGTTGTAGATGCATACGCTTATTCCAGTTCAGTTGTAGCATTTTCTTTTTTATTCAGCTTGTGGGAGCATGTTTCAGACATTGCATTCATTAACATACCTATATTTGGCTTGTATATGCATATATATGTCTCTTCTATTGGGTTTATTTTCATTCATTTTTTCGTTATTAGAGTAATTACTCTTTCTTTTTGTAAAACAAACTTTTTAATTCCAAGAACAAAGCACATATATGTTATTTAGTTCATGGTATTTTTTGTAGATGCATACATTTATTCCAGTTTAGTTGTAGAAGTTTATTTTTTATTCAGTTTGTGGGATCATGTTTCAGGCTTTGCATTATGAAACATGGGTTTATGTTATCTCGTTTTTCATTATGAGAGTAATTTCTTTCTTTTTGTAAAATCACGTTTTTTTATTCCAAGAACAAACTATGTTCAAGTATTTCATATTGCATTTTATGTTTTGATATTTGATTTCAATTCTTATAGGATTTCTTTCTCTGCAAGTATCAAAGAACAACTAGAATTTCTTCACATTTGTTTGCTTTGATCATTATGTGTTTCTTGTGTAGTTCCTCCAATCAACTTTGCACATCTATCTCCAAGTCAAGTCAGCTGCAGCAATTTGTCAAAGCAAGGGATTCAAAAACACTTTACAATTTGCAAAAGGGAAAGGGTCATTACCATTTCAGAGCATGAGGATACAATCTTCATGTACATGAACTCCTTATGTTTTCTGTTAAATCCTACATGGGATAATTATTGTTCATTTCATACCTTGATTCCTATCAAACATGTTTTTACTTTTTATAGTTGTTGCAACATCAATATAACAACACATTGGAGTCTAGTTTATTAAGAGATTAGTTTTTGCCATGCAATGTCAAATTGTAATATGATGTTCATTGTTAAGAGCAATTGGCATTGATCTCTTTTTGAAAAGCAAAGATATCTCATACATGCTATATATTCTAATTTGGATTGTTCCTTTAGAGGTTCATTTACTCCTCATGGTGCAACTTTACCCCTCATGGTCCAAATGTGAGTATATAAATGATATTGAATAAAGTTTAAACATTAATTAAAGTATAAATATTATATATAGTTTGAAATCTATTAAAATCTATTTTAAATTGATGATATTGAATACATTATGTGAAATATATTTGTGAATTTAAAATAATAATTTTATTTATCTAAAATTACCATTTTAACAAAAATTATAAAGATTATATATGGAAATTATGGTGATACTAAATAACAAAAAATTGAATTTGTAAAATATTAAATTTTTTTGAAAATAATTAAGAATTATCAAGATGACTTAAATAAAAATTATTAAAGAAAAATAAAATAAGATAAACATAACCAACAAATGCTCTTAATCTTCTTTTTCATGATCTTTTGTCAGTAAGATAAAAGACAGCTAAAAGGCCCAGCTTTTTAGACCAATTTTTAATAAAAACTAGTCAAAGACAACTAAAATGCCCAGCTTTTTAGACGAATTTTTAATAAATTTCAGCAATAATGATGGTTCATGGTAAACTAAATCCTCCATTTTAAAACTACCTAAACAGTGTACCACTCAAAATTAGAATTTCAGCAAAATTTGGTTTGCCTGGTTCTAACTAATTGGAAGCTTTTTGGTTAAAGCTTATACTGCTCCATCATTTTCATTTCAAAACCCACATAGGCAAGGGAACTAACAACTCATAACCATAACCAAACCATACACTAGCCATGTATTGTGAACTTAAAAAACTTTTTCATTATCATTTCTGTATTAAAACCCAATGTACAAATTTCATTATTTTCCGATTTTGAAAAGTGAAACGTTTTTGGAAACAAATAATTTATGAATCTTGAAACAAATTAGGCCTTCAAAGTACTTGGATCGCTGTTAAAAATAAAAATTTAAAGATCAGTAGAAGATTGTTCCAAGTCTGTGACTCCTAAGAGTATTCAGCAGCATTGATGGGAGGATGGGGCTATCCCTGCCTTGAATCAACGGAGGCACTTGTGGGCGTATAATCTGCATTCATATTACCAGCTGGAGAAGTATTCCCGCTCTCAGGAGTTGGGATGCGTAACCTTCTTCTCGGTTCATACAACCCCAAGAGTTCATTGCAAGCATCTTTCAGCTGATTCAGACACATATCGAACTCCAGGAACCATGGCTTCTCTGCATCCCACGGCAACTGGACCTGGAGACACCTGGATGCAAGATAGAAAGCCGCACCAGCAACTTGCCGGGGTTTGAACTGGAGACAGACCGTTGTCATTAATCCATCACTCACAAAGTTGCAAGATACCTGTGCAAACTTCGAATGCCATTGGAATGCATTGAACTTTTTGAGGGCAGAGACGAGGGGTTTATAAGGGGTTTCGATATCGAAATCGAAATTGAGTGTGGAGAGAAGAATATTCTCGCCTTTCAAGATTAATTGTTTTCTCTGCTCGAAGAAATCGGGTTCTTTTATGCGTTCCGCAGTGGCTCGGTCTCCGTTTTTATGGATGACTTCGTAGGAAAGAAGAGTCAGGTCGTCCAAGAATCTCCGTCGCCGCACCTCCGTAACTTTGTTGGCGAGGAACAGGCAGACGGTTGCGATTGTGTATCTATCGTTTTTGCTGTGAGAGTGGCAGAGATAGAATCTGTGGCAGTATATCGTTGCTGTTGCAATGGTCACCTGGGGCAGCTTTAATTCCATGCCTACATGTTTTATAAAATAGCAGTATGATTTCCTGAGGCGATCCTCTTTCTCTGCGTCGATTCCATCGATTCTGGAAGGGCTCCATTCCTCGATTTCGGATTTGGTGAAATACCATCCCTTGCCCTGTCCCGCAGAGTGAGCGGGCATTTCAGCTGCAATCGCTGCGTCGACTCCCTGGATTCTGGAAGGGCTAGATTCGTCCCTTTGGTATCTGAAGAAATGCCAACAGTCGCCCAGTTCCGCGGAGTCCTGGGGCGTATTTTCTTGATCGGGATTCGTCGCTGCGTCGATTCCATCGATTCTGAAAGAGCTGGATTCGCCCGTTTGGGATCTGATGAAATAGCATCTGTTGCTGCATTTTCGCATGATCGGGATTCGACACCGCGACGTGGAGATGGACGAAGAGATTGTGTAGAGCTGAAGTGGTTGTGAAGATGGAGAAGAGGTTGATATTTATAAAGGGAAGGCAATGAGACGTCGACTTCGCTAGAGAAGGAGCCGTGGTTCGAGTTACCTTTTCACCCGACCATTTGCATTAATTGGAGGATCTGGCTCGTGTGAGCTTTCACATCACACATTGTTGGTCAACCATTTGCATCGATTGGAGGATCTGGCTCGTGTGAGCTTTCACATCACGCATTGTTGGTTGTCCAATCAGTGCAAATGGTCGGATGGAAAGCTAACCCCTGGTGAAGATGGTGAAGACTTTACACAAGGTGAATGGTCAATGGTCATTGGTCATTCTACGGTCATTGGTCATTCTACGGTAACATTTCAAACAAAATTATTTAAAACGGTCATTGGTCATTCTACGGTAACATTTCAAACAAAATTATTTAAAACGAGTGGGGTAGGGTTGCTTATTGGTTTGTTGCGACAAAGTTAGAAGGGTTACGGATCTTTAGGATAGAGGCTCATCTCAATGGGCTTTGGGACGTCTCCACCTTATTAAGTCACAAGTTATTGGTATATCTAGTTTGTAGGTTGTTAGATATAATCTTAGAAGGTTGTTGTTCTCATGGTTAAAAAACCATTCTAAACAAATTAAAGAAACCTAAAAAAACATGTAAATTACTTTAGTAATGGAATGTTTAAAAAAATTAAAAATATAAAATGTTTATAATTATTATTAGATATAATTGTTAAATAGTGATAATAATTTTTGCTTTCGTATGTTTAACTTATTTTTTTAAGATGTTCACATGTTGATTTAAATAATTTGACTTGTTATGTCAAAGTAAGTTATAATAATCAGGACGATCACAAGGTCAAATTCACTTTTTAATCCCTTAAGATTAAAAACACATATGTTCTAATGCTAATATATATCCAATTTATTAATTATGCCTTAGTGGTTTGGGGGAGACCATACCATGCAAATAGTCCAAGTTCAACTCTCCTTGGCTATAAAGCCCTTGTGTGTACAAGCAAATATGTTTGACGTCCCAAAATTAGTTTTTCTGTATCAATGAGGTCAAACACGTATCAACCGAATTTTTTAAGTGGACTTTAATAAGGTTTGTTAGTTTATTTACACATTCCTTTTTATCTCATATCCCGAATATGATAGGCTCCGAGCTGAAATGGATCTTTATATTAATGTTAACATGTGGAAATTATTTAGAAGGTTAGAGTATAAACTTTATATACACATTATAGAGTAGATCCATCTTATGTTGGAATCTTTCAAGCACCCTCCAACAAGAAAATTGCATTTCAATTTTTTTTTTATTTCTTTTTGTATATGATAGAGTGCACTCGATATATGTTTTATTAATTTTTTTCCCAGACGAAAAAATCAGTTCCTTGATATTCCATTGAATCAAAGGTAACGGGTTACATCTTCAGGAATAGCAGCGTATCCAAGAAGTGGATTCTGACACCTATCAAGAGTACATCTGCAACTCTTACAAATATAAGTGCTCTCTATCAACTGTCAATACATAGGCAGCTTTTACAAAATGTAAATACTCTCTCAAAGACAAACTAGTTCATACCAACCAAATATGTTCCTAAGTAAACATAATGAGAACCTAGAGACATTATCCAAGTCAGAGCTTGGGGCAGCTCATAATAGTCAAAAACAATGTCATCACATCTGATTGAAACTCACTAAAAGGTATGCCATACTCAATAGTAGGTCTCAGAAACAGAGCAAGCTCATCAAAAGAGTTGAAGTGCTACTTCCCCATAAACTTCCCCTTCACATATTTCAGTGAAGGTAAGGTGGCCTGAAGCCAACTAGAGCCTTTCCTTGGGTAATGAATCTGCCCTCTCATTATGTTCTATGTAGACATGGTTGAAAACCAGAGATGAGAAAGAAGTCATGAGCTTTCTAATAATGTCACACCAAGCCTCTAAGCTCACAATAGAGAGAGTGGATACTTCCTTTGCCCAATTTATAATCACTAAGGAATCTCCAAATATATGTAAATTTGGCATCCCAATATCTTTAGCAATGTACAATAATGCCTAGAGAGCCAATAGTTCAGCTCATGTATTTGTGTTGCATCCACAGCCCATTTTGATAGAAAGATAGTGTTGTTCACTAATCCAGATATAGACACCCGCACCTCCAATTGATTTTGTAGCAGCTCCATCAAAGTAAGCCATGGGAAATAGTTTATCAAGAGCTACCCCAATGTGCCTGACTTTGGATGTTTTTTCCTATGGCACCTTGTAAGTTGCAATATCTAGCATAATAACATGACAAAGTCTGGAAATATCAGGAGTTTTATCCTCCAATATGTATCTATTTCTAGTCTTCCACAAGTTCCAAAGGAAGAAAATTGGTAGATACGGAAGTTCCCCATCCTTGGAGAACCATCTGGTGAGGTTCCTTGAAAGAGATGAATCTTCCCATGACAGATGTACATTATATGAACTTTTTAAGCTGAAAATCACCTCCTAAGAAAAGGTGCAGTCAACAAACAAATGATTGATAGATTCAGCATCTGTCTTGCAGAGGCTACATCTGTTAGGGCCGAGCCATCCGTTATTACACAAAATGTCCCACGTATTAATTTTCCTATCTAAGGCTGGCCAAATAAAACACTTAATTTTCTGCGGAATATTGAATTTCTAGATCTGAGTGAGAATGCCATCATTTGATAAAGGTAGATACTCAGAGACAATAAGCTCATATGATTTCCTCACAGTTACCATAACTGATCTTTTATCATACATCTAGAGCAAGGAGTCTTCAGTATTCCCAATCTTAATCCCACCATGAGTAAGGCCTTTAACAAATGTCATCCATTGATCGGCCCAATCCAGATCTAAGTTAGTGTTGATGTAATTGTAACTTCGGAATGTATTCACTTGTATTTCTTATCTATTGTAACCCGATGTTCATTCCGGGATGTATTTGAGTCATGTCATACCCCGATGTTTATTCCGGGAAGTTTCTATAATGAGAAAGTCATGTCAAGTCATTGTGGGTAACCCTCTTATTGGTCAAGGGTTAAAGTCCCCACAGTTGTGGGGCCCTTGGGTTATTAGACTATCCTAGTGAAGTCGACCCTAGGTGAGTCATTGTAAGTCGGGGCAATAGTCCCCACCATTGTGTTACCCTCCTATTGGTCAGAGGAGGCAAAGTCCCCACAAGTGGTGGGGCACTAGGGTTATTAGACACTCCTAGAGATGTCGGCTCTAGTAAGTAATTGTTAAGTGAAGCCGACATGTTGGAGTGCACTTCAAGTAAACGGAAGAATATAAATAGAGAGTGAGAGCCTCTCTATTTATCACTTGCAACACATCACTCACTCACTCAAGTGTGGCGCATTAGTGAGGAAGGAAATACACTGTGACTAGACAAGAAGAAGACTACTGCTGTCGGGAGTGCATCTTACTGTTTTCTGGTTTTACTGTTTTGGTGTTGATTCTATCTCTGAGGAAGTTGCGGGGTTTTCTCCTTTATGGTTTCCCCGAGGAAAACTCTTTGTGTCTCTTGTCTCTTGTGATGTGCTTATGTTTTATTGCTGTGCTTGTTATTCTCTCAGTGAAAAGATCCTAAGATCATAATGCTAGCTTATATGATGAAAAACTAACAGTCAAATGCCGAGTACCAACAAATAAGACCAAGAGAGTATCCAACCTATTTCTATGCCTGAGCTAGATATTAAATTCCATAATCTTCAAGATAATCTCTAAGGCCCTCTGGTAGAATATATGAAGCATCAAGGCCAGCAATCGGGTCCACACCCAGTCGGATTTTCAATTCATTACCCACTTTCCAGCCCAATTTACAAGTGATCCAAGACAATATCCTAATGAAGCCATTCCAAAAATACGAAATTCCATTGACAGTGAAAGTCCCAGATCTGATCCAATCCTCCAGAGGTCTGTTTTTTATATATTTGTGAGTAATGATCCGACTCCAGATGTCATTCCCCATCAGAAGCTGCCACATACTCTTCAGCCTGAGAGATATCCTGAACCGCTCTAAGTTTTTATGTCCCAACTGCCATATTCAATGGGCGCTGAAATAACTTTCCAATTCACCAAGTGAGATCTCTGATGACCATCTGCGTTCCCCCATAGGAAAGAAAAGATGGAGCTCCTCAAAGTATTTAGAATAGACCTGGGACAATGGGCCAAAGCAAACAATTATATCGCTAACCCAGTGAGAACTGATTTGATAAGTACAACCCTGCCACCAAGAGTGAGTAGCCTGTAAGTCCAATTTTTAATCTTATTCTCAAACATATCCACCATCCATTTCTAGTCCAAGGATTGGCACCCTAGAGGTTTGAGGTGATATCCCAGATATTTGAAACCTGTAGTGATAGGTACCATACTGTAAGGAAGGAGAGCTGAAATTTGACACCTTGTATCCTCATCAACATCATGGTAAAGGAAGGAAGATTTTTCCTTACTGACAGACATACATGTTCCTGAACAAAATAAATCCAGAGCTTCTTTGTAAGCTCCCCATTCACTTACAGTACCAATCCCAAATAAGATCACAT
Source organism: Pseudotsuga menziesii (assembly GCA_001517045.1). Taxonomy (NCBI): domain Eukaryota; kingdom Viridiplantae; phylum Streptophyta; class Pinopsida; order Pinales; family Pinaceae; genus Pseudotsuga; species Pseudotsuga menziesii. Next base: position 195,788 of record LPNX011131988.1, on the reverse strand, counting down.
CGTCAACAAATAATAAGTTTGCTATTGACAGATTTTGTGAATACTGAAATCCTTTAATGAGTCCTTTCTGCTGAGCATCCAAAATGATCCAGCTGAGGCTCTCAATGATCAGAATAAATAACAATGGAGATAATGGACAGCCTTTATACGTAAATCTTTAAGTATAAAATTTTCATTTAAATCCTAGGTTCTATCAAGCGCAATCTCACTAGGTGTAAACTTCTCTTTACAACTTTTTTTAGTGCAATACCTTCAAAGATGTTTATTTATTGCATTTTTTATATGTATTGCCTTTTTTATTTATTTATTAATGTATGTGCATTTGGATGAAAATATAAAATATGTTTTTAATGAGGATTGGACTTTGTGTTTACATATTTTCAACACCCAAGGCACCCCATGGTTTCTCGCAAACCACCATTAATTAAACAAATGGTATAATCAAATATTTATATATATTCAATACCCAAGACAACCCATGGTTTATGGCAAACCACCATCAATTAAACTAATGGTATAATCAACTACTTATATATTTTCAACACCCAACCCATGGTTTCTCTCATAGTTGGGCAAGTAATTTGTACTAGAAAAGCATTTGCACTAGTAGTTGGGTAATAAATTTTTATTTATTTATTATTGCCTTATTTATTTATTTATTTCATATCAATATTATTATTTATTTATTTCATATCAATATCATTTGTTTTATTTATACAAAGGATAAGAATTTTAGAATATATTTATACAAAGGATAAGAGATTTAGAATGGAAACCACATGACTTTTAATTTTAATTTTGTGTAGGCCACATGTTGGGTATAGAATTTATTATTTTATTAAAGTGTCAACGTGACAACATCTCCCCCATACTGGGCTGGAGAGCGTCTCTCGGTGCAATTATAAGTATAGACTTAGTTTAATCTGAATTTATCAAGTACAGAGAGGGATCCAGTTTCTTGAGGTGTACATTTTTTTACCATTTGGATCTTTCTCGGTACTCGATAGATTTGAGTTTTAAATGGATGTTTAATTTTTTTTATTTTATTTAAATATATGTAATTTATATTTTTCATTTTTTATTTTTAATATTTTTTTATTAATGTCAGCTAGCATAACGTAACTAGCTTGACAATATCTCTCCCATAGTGGGTTGGAGAGCACCTAGCTTCTCTTGATGCAATTACTTAATATTAAAATTTTAATAGATAATATTTAATGTTTATTTTAATTATTTAATTATTTTTTAATTGTTTATTTTAATTATTTAATTAATTTTTTTTAAATTGTTTTTTTAATTATTTAATTAATATTTTTCTATTTTTTTAAAGCTAGTATAGTTTATGCATTGCTTAAACTAGCAAGAAGATACACATGTTCTAGTAGATGGTCTACCACTAAGGAAACCAGACCAATCATAGAACAATAGTTTATCTGGTATGTCCCATATATAGAGTAAAATTATAAATTGTTCCAAAAAAAAACTCAACTCTATATGGTATTTGTCGACTAGCATATCGAAGTATTTCTAAAGAAAACACAACGTAAAATAGAGAAAAACACTAATCATCATTAGAAATCATAGGAGTGGGCACTTAGGACTCCTAGGGAGTCTTGTTGGGTTGTTCTTCAAAAGGAGGAATCTTGAAGTCCATGCATGTGGTTTCCTTGACATTGATCTTTGCTTCCAAACTCATTATTGCTTTGGCAATGTTATCACAAAAGTTGTAGTTGCCTCTGTGAAGGGTCCTATTTAGGATGGGCAGAGAATGGGAAACTAAACTGAGTGACCTCAGAGTGCCTCAACCCTTGCAAGTTATGCAAGTGTCACACCAGAAGAGGCTCTCTTCGCTTTAGGCCAAGCCAAGGGGGAGACCCTAGCTAACCAGTGATGGCTAACTAATGCAAAACCAAGATGCACCGGCACACAAGCATATGACAAGAAAACAATCAAATGTGGTCTTGATAGGTAAAACCTAGATCAATGAAAACAATTAAGGGATGGGGTGCCTTAAATAACAAGTTGAGAAGGCTTAATGAGAAGACAAAATTCTCAGCTAAATAAGTATCGTCCAACTAGAAACAGTTAAGCAAGAAGATGTAGGATTAATATCTATGCTAGAATGAAATGGCTAAGTAAGGTAACTGGGCAAGAAAATAACCAAAAATTTATGCATCCATGAGATAATAAAATAAATGTGATTCTAGCAAAGGAAATGCAAGTTTGATGAAAGATTTGTGATTTGAAGTACAAAACAAGATTACCCAAGTTGGAATTTAAGCAAACATGGAAATTTCCCAAGGAGGGTGATTTTGCTCTAGGAGAACAACATGATAATGTTATAAGACATGAAGTACATGAGGAAAGGCCCCTCTAGGGATGTATGTCCCCCTAAGGTGCTCTATTTTACATAGTTCATTTGTCAATACATTGAAATCATAATTTGAAAATGCTCCCATGGAGCAAATTCACCCTCCCATAAAAGAAATAAGTTGTGGACCCCATCTCTAATGATAATCACATAATACATGGTCCAAAAGCATAGTACAATGCCATGAAATAACCCCAAGTCATATGCTGCCCCACATTTACCACGTTGATAAAGTTCACTAAGCCAAGTTTCACATTAAATTTTTTAATTATGTTGATAAATATGGTTGAATTTGTAAATAGCCACAAATGGCCATTTCCCTTGCTCAGATTCTCGAACCAACTGTGCGAATGAGTTTGCAGACTCAAAATCCACTAATGGTGGTCATAAGAACCACTCAAATCCATTAAATATGTTCAAAATGGCTCAATGCATGTCAAGTTAATTAAATTATGACCCTAGCAACTGATAATAATTAAAAATCTCATCGATCGGGCTGCACTGTGGAAAACTGAAGCATTGAATCATGTAAGGGGTCCATGCAGATGCTAAAAAACAAAAATCGCATGTTTGGATCCAAAATTCTTGGGACCCCATTTTTGGTTTGGTCAAACTAGTCAAAATATGGCAGAAATGGAGTTGTGAAGACCTGTAAGCACAAGGGGATGCCAACATTCTCCCTTATTTATGTTAGTAAACCGACTACAACACTAAGCAACAAGCTATATTGATCCATAATAAAAGCAAAAAAGAAACTAGGCTTAAACAAGAGCAGACTTGTTACCTTTTCATGAAGCCTCCAATGTATGCACACTTACAGTCTTGGTCATCTCACTAGAAATTGGTGAGGTGATCAATCAAGGATTAAGATAAAAGGAAGAGGACTTGTGCTTTGATGTTGAGATCCTTTGGAGAAACATGGGAAAACAAGGGCCACAGTGACATAAGTATGTTAGAGAACAATAAGGAATGGGAGTGTCTCACAAATGGGATATAGTGCTTAGGTAACCACCACTAGACTCTAACAAGGTGTTATGTGGCTCAGAGCCAAGCTTGCCTCAAGCTCCATGAGGATCTTTTCTAGAACCCCTGTGATGAGTTCCCAGGTCACTGTAATGCCGTGAGGTTCTAGGGGACACTTAGAATTAGTTCTCCCTACTCCATATCATGTCCAATCCCTTAAGATCCATGAATTATAATCATTACATTTATTTCATTCTCATGTGGCCAAGAAGATATTTAGATTCGGTATTTGTTTCTCATCTGCTTGGTCTTTTTCACTTTCATTTCATAGTAGCCTTTTTTACTTGATTTAACTTTCTTTAGCCTGTTTGGCTTGAATTTCACTTTCTTTGGATACAACAAGATACACATAGACAATTTAATGGTGGCATTAACACTTGCTTTGAGGAATAATTGGATGACACCCAGTGGAAATCACAACTCTACCTTCCACTACAACATCAAGGGAAACTGACAATAAGTAGATCCACGGTTGAACCTACACTCCCACACACTCCATATCTGAGACACAAATAACATGGGGTCCAACATACATAGTGTTCAAAGGGGGAGGTCCTCTAGATCACATATCTCAGCCCAAGTCAGGGTAGGATCCAACATGAATGGGTTGGATGGGTGGAGACAGTGGAAAAGTGATGCCAAGGCTAGCTAATGGGATGAGATAACCAAGTCTATACCAAAGGTGGGGAAGGAACCAGTGTGCATACATAAGAGCCTTGCAATAAAGGCAACATGACCAGTCTAACAGTCAACCTATCATAAGAACCCATGAAGCATAGGATCTCATAGCTAGTCATCTAATGTGAAGTCAAAATACTAATATAAATAAAGGAGACAAAACATAACATCAATGTGCAAATGCCATATACCTGCTTTGTTGCATGAATATGGATGTTGATCTCTAACCATTATGGGCAAGGAGATATATCAGCCATTCCCTTTGTTAAGTGAACCATGGTCTAACTCGGTCCTTAATATGGTTTCATGTGGGATCAATCCTGATAAAGGGGGAAGAACTGGAATGCTCTAGGTCCACTGACACTCTGGCTAGCTCTGAAAGATATAGCACGTCACTGATGATCAACTCCGTATAGCACTACTCATGCTCAAGTAAGGATTGGCTATGTGCTCTGGTACTGGATATGCATAATGGTGGCTCCGGCTAATATGGATGTGATAACAGGAAATTAAGTGAAGTTTAGCATCAACTCTCCTAATATGTGTTTGTGTCTCATCCATCTACAACAACATTTCCTTTTCCTCTTCCTTATTGTCCATCATGGATCTACCAATAAGCACCTTCATGTACCATTATAAGGCCATGTTTTTAGCATATTTTGTCCCCCTATTGCAAGAAGAGCCCTCATCCATAACCCACGTTTCCATCTCTTGTTGATTCCCTGTAACACAATCCTCTACTCCACCTAACTAGGCCAAGCAATTCAATCATGCTCCAATTTTTCATCCATGTTTGATGTTGTTCAACATTACACATCATTGTGAATTGAACTTTATAGATCGGACCATTAATCTCTCTGGTGGGATATCCATCTCCTCCCAACTGATCTCGCCTGCACCCATCCTTCTCCACACTTTGTTGTCATTATGCAACTACCCATACCAACCTAGCCTCGTGTTCCCATGAAGTGCTATGTACTCACCACACTTGTTTCCCTCTAGGCGTCCCTCTCTCACCTGCATGATCGCCATGTGAAGAGTGGCTTGGCAGATGTCATATGCCATGCTCTACACCCTCATCCAAGTTATTTAATCAATATAATTAATAATTAATATTTTAAGCATTAATTCTTCATAGTCAACTCATCTTAATATTTAACCTTTTCCAGTTAATTAATATCAACTCTCTTTCTTAACTTAAACTATTTGACTACAAGACTTCATCATTCCATTCTTATAACGAGTTTTAAATTTTATTTAAAAGCACAAAGTACAAATGGTGAGAATTTTATCCACCAACAAAGATAGATATACTTTGTGTTGTATCGAGTTTAATAATAAGATCATTGTTAATTGGCATTTAACACATAAGCAATATACTTTGGAAACAAGGAGAAAATAAAATTTAAATTAAATAAGATGGGAAATTAGGATATAGCAAGGTGAGGTCCGATTTAAGATGAATTTCAATTTTGAAACTCTATCTCCATATGAATAGATTTAAATACTGAGATAAGGGAATTTTAGGTAACTACATCCACACTTCTAAAATAAATTGTTTTTGAAAAAAAAAGGGATGAATCAAAGTGGGATACATTATATTTTATATTGAAATATAGGAGTTAAGCAAGGTTTCCCCCTGTCCCCTATCATTTTTGGCATATACGTTGATAAGTTAGAAGGTTGTTTAATATAGACAGGTTACATTAGCACGACGTTAGTAGAAATTTTCATCATCCTCCTTCTCTATGCTGACGATATTGTTCTTCTGGAAAGTATCCCTCTGATCTTGATCAGCAATTCAGAATTCTCAAGGATTTCTACTATGTTATGGGCATGACCATCAATATTGTAAAGCCCCCAACTGGGTCTCCTGTAACTTTTATATACCGTCAGAAAATTCACTTCTTGTCAAAATTCTGTTCTGTTCTGTTTGTGTTTTGTTCCTGCTTTTATTGTGTTTCTATTCTCCTTTACTAGTTTTGGTTGATATGTAAATAAAGTGTTTACATTTTACAAAATTGAACAATAAAAATTATGTTTTAATTTCATGTTTTCATTTCTAACTTTTGCTCGTTTACATGCCTGAAAACGATATAAAATCTGCATTTTCATTCTTTTCAGATTTGAAAATTTATAAATCTGTTTTATCTACTTCTAACAATTTATTGTTGACTGTGCAGGTGGCAAAGATAATCATAGCATATAAACTTTTGAAATTTAATTAAACAGAATTTGCCAAGGTAGAAACGATAACATACCTACTGGAAAATACCTGTAGGTAGCTAGTAGGTCCACCTTTGTTGCTGTCCTTGTTTGCCGTTTTTCCTTGCTTTTCCCTGCAGCCAAAAGTCCTTCCCAAAGCTCTGAAACTCAACCAGTCCAAACTAGTCTTGCCACCCTACCAACTGGCGAGGTCTCGCCGACCACCCAGCTCCAAAGGTACCCCTTTGGACCCCCGAGCCCAAACCGAGTACAAGCCCTAAGCTGTTGTATCCCCTCAAAAGAACAATCTCCAACAAAACCCCATTCTTTGCAGCTCTGTTCTCCCAAAACTTCTCCAAAATCCTAAGGTAAAAAGGATCCCCTTCTCCTCCCTCCTTTCTCCCTCTTATCCCCATGTTTGCCGACCTTTCCTCCCCATTACTACCCCTATCTTCCTCATAAATTTATCCACCCCCTTCCATCTACCATGTAAGTCCTCGAGCCCTCAACTTGGACTTGGACTCATTTAAATATTCAAATTAATATTAAAAGGTGTTGGTTGGGGTCACTTCTCAACCGTAACTTCTAATTCAATTAAATTTAATCATTTTATTTAATATAATAATTTTAAACATATCCTTACTCATATTTCAATATTTGACCATTTAATTAATAAATAATAAATTTTATATATATTATATGGTTTAAACTTGCACGCTTCACCAATTTAATTTAATTAACAGTAATTGTCAATTGATTAATTACACTTACTTAATCATTTAATTAATAGTTTTTAATATTTATAATATGTAAATTCCCTTTAATTATAAATTCACTAATTCAATTTATCAATTATGAACAATAATCCTATCAATGTAAATCATAACATTATCAATGTGTAATCATATTAATTAAATAAAATTCACTATGATTTAATCGACTCATATACCTATTTCCATTTTAATTACACCTTAGTTTGTAATTAGCTAATTAACAATCATTACTAAAGATAAGCATAGTCTTGTTAAAATTAATTAACATCATTAACACATAATTAATTTAAGGGATCAAGTTACTATCAACTTATTTAACCTTGCAGTTACATTTCAACCCTTAGTCCTGGCTAATTAAACTCATTAACAATCAATCAAGCATTCTAATCAATTGCATTAGTCACTACCTAGGTTAACCATTGCTTTGTTGATTATTCAACCATAATTAATTATTAATGGACAATAATTAACCATTAATCAACATTACTAACCCTAATCGTCATTATTAACTTTAATCGACATTATTAACATTGATCAACAATAGTTAATTACTAAACGACAGTAATTAATATTAAGTGACACTAATTGATATTATTAATCAACAATATTTCATGTAATTCATAATATGTAGGCGAGTTATGTAAGCGTAGCTACTGCTTACATTTCTCACGTAAGTACACTAAAAGTAATAATTCACATACATCAATCATAATTAAGGAACTTATTATTTACCGACACATGTTTTAGGATAGTTTACAAGGTATGATCCATTAGCTTACTGAAATCCATGTTACGACAATTCATACATCACTGATTTACGACACATACTAACCAAGGGTTTTACACACCTACAGTTAGATCTTGTTTTCACCCCTACTTCACGCTACATCTATCTACCTACATCATTACTAACTTCCACATCCTATCCTATCCTCTGCTGGACTACCCTGGAATGTCAAGTCATGACCGGTTCCAGCTAGAACCCGTAAGCGGAAGTGTCGACCACATCGACCAAGCTTCCCCATCAGGCAACCACCAGTCATCATCACACACCTTGGGGAGCGCACCGTAGCACAGCCCTCCCATGACTCTGGGTTTCGGGGATAAACGGTGGGTAAAGCCTCCACCCCCCCTAATGGAACAAGGGACTATGTCTACTCGACATAACAATAGCGTTGCACTTGTACTCGGTCTGTCATCGTATAATCGATTTGGGTGGTTGAGTTTCCTGGAACTCTACCCCACCCATGTCATAACATACATCATAATAAACAACATAATAACCATACGAAAGTAAATAATGCATCACTCGCATACCATTTTATCTTTCGAAGTCCATGTCCCCGAGGCCCTCCCACCTCGTAGAATCCAGCTATCACTTAGCCGTTTCAACCTGTAAGTCAGTCCTCGACATACAATATAGGATATCGTGCAGAATCCTCGATATGTACACATATATCTCATCATAACATGACAACAATAAACTCATTCATTCGCCATGCACCTGGCATAACATTTATTATTTCAACATATATCTGTAACGGTATCCACGTACCCATCATTCAGTAATTTCCATATATTTGACATAATTAACACATGATACATATCTAAACATGACTACCGACCATAATACTATTATCACACACACACATATATATATCGACAAAATAATAGAACCATATGTCCACAGTGTCATCAAACCGACGAGGTCTCACAATCAAACAAATACAACATATAATAGTAGTTCAGGTAGAAATGTCAAAACGGGGTGTTACAAATATCAACAAAACCAAGAGTTATTGATAAAATCTAATAAGGTCACTTACGCACATTTTTTGTATGATAATAGCAACTTGTAGGAAGTGACTTCCTACAAATATATTGGGATTGATATCCATCACAAGCTTAATTGGAACTATAACATTGAGAAAAGGATCAATGGAGGGTGGAAAGATTATTTTGGTCTTGAAAAAAATGGTAAGTCTGCAAACCTTGTGATGTGGGATAAAAAGATATTCCTCTTTGAAACCCTTATCACTCCCATTTTCCTGTATGGGTTTGAAGTTTGGGGATGTAGCCTCTCTAGAGAATCTTGGAGAAGGATTGAGCAAAACTAGAAGCGTTTTATAACTTACAATATTAAAATCAAAAGCAATACACCATATCATATTCTCTTGATTGAAGTGGGTCTTTCCCCATCGAGAGCATAGTTATGACTAGGTACCTAACGTACAAAAACAAATTAAATAACTTGGGAGACTAGAGACTTCCGAAATTTTCTTTAAATTCCAATCAAAACCACTTAAGGCTCAAGCAAGGTTGTTATAAAGATGCCATGTATTAGTTAAATATGTGGGGGATTGACGAAAATGTCACTTTACAAAATACATATAATATTAATAATATTATTATTTCGAAGTTCAAAGAGAAGTTGTGGTGTGATGAAAATTTAGAGGATAAAAGAAAATTAAGATATTAGAAGACGGTCATTAATCATAATCTTGAAGATCAAAATTATCTCTCTGTTTTAACTGCCATAAATAAGAAGATCCACAAAGCTAAAATACGAACGAATTCTCATGAGTTGGATAGTGAAACAAAGCGTTGGACCTTTCCTGACACTCAAGTGAGTTGAAAGGATCTATCATCTTTGTGAGACTATGAATTTTGAGGATGAAAATCAATTCCTCTTAGATTTCCGTACGTACACCCACATAATATCTCAGTTTCAAAATTTTTATTACTGTATAAACCTACCCAACCTTATATCTCATCAAAATTATAGTAGTTTAGGAATGCTCCTCTCCAAGATTTTTGAGCATAGAAATAAAACTCTAAAGCAAACCAAGTAATTCCTAAATTTTCTTTCTTAAGGTGTGACAAACCAAAATTGGTTTGAGTGGACATTAACTATCATCGTTGTCGTCGTCAATTTTTTATTGAAAATTATATATTTAAGATGAAAAAGTTTTTATTAATAAAAGTTACTTGTCTTGGATATTTTCAAAGAAAAATATATAATTAAAATTAAATTTGGCACGTTCTTTATTTTTAATATCATTAAAAAAGATAACAAAGTTCATTACAATTTGTCTTTTTAATATGACAATAATATCCAGGCTTATATGAGTTTCGAGGTTTTCAAGCTAAAATATGAAATTTTCATCACCACATTCAATAAAAAAAATGTAACACACTTTTATAGATTTACCTAATAGATAAGTAATAAATATGGTTTAACAACATATCTAGAAATCCTAATTATATTTAAAATAAAAATAAAAAATATCGTTTACCTTTTTTTGTTTCAAAACCTCAAAGGAATCAAAAATACCACTATAACATCCTTTTGATGATTAATTTTGTTTTAGGTACAACCAACCTTGAAACATGCTCAACATGGTATAATAATAGTTTCAAATAAACCTTTACTAAATGATAACGGGCTCTAGCTTCACCTCGCCAACTCCAAATATTTAGTGTTACCTTTACAATTAGTGCATGAACAACTTGTGTAGTTTTTATTTGGCATGCACAACTTGTGTAGTATATAGTTGGCCTTACCCTCTACACCATTTTCCTTCATGTACAATTCCAATTTTTGAGAGTCATAGTTGGCTTCTAGCTTCTTCTTTTTTGCCAAAATCTTCTGATTAATCAAGTCCTAATTTTCAACATTAGTACTTTAATATGTTTCCATTTTTCATGGTTGTATACATAGATAATTTTGAGTGTCATATGCTAGACATAGTATATTTTATTTTAAGTTTAAATAGTGTTAAGCTAGGATTACCACTTTGGTTAAAATCCCTTCATGCCTTTTTAGATTGTGTATTCTGTAATGTGATATGAATGCAACTTGTTATTTATATGCTCTCTCTAAGAGATAGCTTATGATTATTAGTTGTATTTTTTCATATTTGGGGATTAACCTATGGATTTCAATAGTGAAGCTGGAGTGATTGCTTATGTACAAATAAATTACAATTTCAAAGGAGAATACAATCGAGTGAGATAACTTATATCATATATAGTATACCTAGATTGCAACAAGATCTTTATCGACCTATTTAGAGCCAATGATATGATCCATATCTTATCATGTAATTTTTTTGCATTCATGGATCCAACATGAATTATCGTAGTATCTTAATTATGAATCTAACTTAGCATGAATATCTATGTAACGTTTTGATTTATAGTCTTTATGATTAATCTCAAATTAGTTAATATATGTGGGATGAGATGTGTTAGTAACTCTAATATATCCTCATATTGTTATATATCAACAATAGTTTAAAAATGCTTTAGTCTTATCAACATTGGAAAATGTCCCAATTTAGCTACACAAGTCCACTCAGGGAAAGGGCCCAATTAGAGATTCCTCTGTTAAAATGGTGAACCCTACTTATACAACTTAGTTGTCCTTAATTCTCTATGCTGTATTAGTTATGGCTCAGCTCACCATTGGTTTTGTATGCTTTAAATGAGATGCAACTAATATAATTCTAATCTAACCTATATAGCCTAATATTTCGTTCATGGCTAGAAGCACGTGTACAAGAAAACCAAGCTAGCATTAAATAAAAGGAAGGTACAAAGAGTAGGGAGAATATTCCAATCTACCACCAATAACAAGCATTGGTGTGCACTCTAATGATTTAGAATAGCCTATAAATCACCAAGAGAGAACCTATTGCACATCAACATGTTAGGCATAAATTAAAAAAGAAACATGCAAAGAGTAGGGAAATTAGTCTGTTATCTATTATTTTCACAATAACCTGATGCTTTCTGTAAGGACAAAAAATATCCTACAAGTCACTAAGAGTTACATCCAACAAATTAGCAGTATATGTGATAAGTAATCATAAACATAGTGAATAAAAATAAATTTTGTGTGCCACAACATTCACAAGTTACCACATCTATCCCCATAAGAACCAAGAAAGATTGTGAATGACAAGAACAATCCATGACCATCAACAACATTGCAAATGTATAAAGCACGAGATAAAAATTTCACTCTATTTAACATATGAATATTAAAGAGATTGATAAACATGTGTAAGAAAAGAAATACCAACAAAATCTAAAACACAAGAATAACAATGGCAGATACACATAGTACAAACAGATTTACACTAGGAACCCTTAATTGAGAAAACCAACCTAATTGAGAGTTGTCATTGATGTCAAATCCATGTTGAGAATTATGGAGTCTCCTTGGGATGGTCTAGTTGATGCCACGTGTCAAATTTCTTACCATATCTCCCTTCTGGGCATCCAATTGGATGAGGTTGAGGACCATGTCAGAGTGCATGGTGTTCAAATGGAAAATTTGATGGAATATATGAATAAGTTGTTGAATGTGTCTTAGGAAATCCATTTCCAGGATAATCCTCTCACAACTCATTGCACTCATGAAGAAGGCCCTCTCTATCAGCCTTCCAAGGAATACATCAACTTGGACCCTTCTAGGCAAGCCAATTATGGATAGTTCATGATGTTTTAGCATGATCATTGTTTTTTTGGTGTTGTTATGTATTACAGTTGTGATGTTTTGTTAGGGTAGTATATTCACATATATAGCATAAGAAGTTTTGTAGCAACTCGTAAAATTTTGACTGTAATATCTAGGGATTGGGAATTTTGGATCATAAGCATGGATATTTGGTTGACCTCTCTTGCTCAGTGAATGTTTGGTAAATTTTGGTTATTTCTTAGCTATTTTTAATATATATTTTATAATATTTTATATTAAAAAAAATCTTATTAGCACAACATGTCTTGGGGTTTTGATCCCATTCTACTGAAAAGTGGGGAATTTTATCAAAAAAATATTAAAAACAATGGGGTGAGTTTTAATAGCACCTGTCTCAATTCCAATGAAAAATGGGGACTTTAAAAAAAACTGTGGAAAATAATGGAGATGAGTCTTACTAGCACAGCATGTATCTTGGTATTGAGCTCGTTACAATGAAAATGATAATGTTCTGTCAAAAAATCTTTGAATGATTATAATGAAGATTCATCTTATAACACAACTTGTCTTGAGGTATTGATCCCATTCTAATTTTAAATGGAGATTTTTAATGTAAAAGATGTATTGAAAGTAACAAAGATGAGTCTTACTAGCACAACATGTCTTGGTGTATTGACCCATTCCAATGAAAAATGAGTTTTTTTTATCAAAATAAATTAAAAATAGCAAATATGAGTCTTACTACCACAATGTCTTCCATTATTGACCCAATCCCAATGATAAAGGATATTTTTTATGAAAAAAATTTGAAAATAGTAGAAACCAATCATACGAGAACAACTTTCTCATTGTTATATTGACACCGTTCCTATGAAAAGTAAGGAATATTTTATCAAAAATATGTTGAAAATAATGGAGATGAGTTTTATTAGCACAACATGTTTCACGGTATTGACCTAATCTAATAAAAAATAAGGATTTTTTAATCAAAAAAATGTTGAAAAATATTGGATATGAATCTTACTATAACCTCTTATGCCTCGGCATTGATCTCGTTCCAATGAAAATGGAGACCATTTTTACTAAAAAAATTGAAATAGCAAAACTTGAGTCTTACTAGCACAAGTTGTCTCAAAGTATTGACCAATCATTCTAGTGAAAAGGGGGAATTCCTATAATAAAGTGTTGAAAATAGCAGAGATGAGTCTTACTAGCACATTGTGTTTCCTTGTATTTACCCCATTCCATTAAAAAATCAAGAATTTTTTCTCCAAAAAAAGTTGAAAATAGTAGAGATAAGTCTTACGAACACAACTTGTCTTATGGTATTAACACCATTCCAATGAAAAATGAGGAATTCTTATCAAAACAATGTTGAAAATAGAAATGATAAGTCTTACTAGCACAACAAGTGTAAGGTTTTAACCCATTCCAAAAGATAGGTATTTTTATATGGAAAAATATTGAACATATGAGATGAATATTATTAGCGCAACTTGTCTTAGACTACTGACCTATTCCAATAAAAATGGTGAGTTTTTAGCAAAAAAAAATTGAAAATAACATAGATGAGTCTTACTAGCATGACTTTTCTTGGGCTATTGATCCATTCCAATGAAAATGGATATTTTTTATCAAAAAATTTTGAAAATAGCTGAGATGAGCCTTACTAGCACAAAATGTCTCCCTATATTTACCCCATTCCAATGAATTACATGTATTTTTATCTAAATGAAAAATGAAAAAGTGAAGATGAGTCTCACTAGCACAACATGTCTTATGGTATTGACACTGTCCAATTAAAAATGATCAATTTTAATAAAAAAGATGTTGAAAATATTGAAAATGAGTCTTACTGGCACAACATGTTTGAGGGTATTTACCCATTCCAATTTAAAAAACGAGAATTTTAAATATCAGAAAAAAGGTTGAAAACAATGGATATGAGTCTTATTAGCACGACTTTGTCTAGGGTGTTGACCTTTTTTCCAAAGATGGAAAAACCTATCATGTCTTACCATTATTCAAGGAAAACCAGCCAACTAAAATAATTGGCAGTTAAAACAACCATCACTTCCTACTATCTGCAAATATGAGTTAACTCATCACCATTATTCAAGGAAAACCACGCCACCTGAAATAACGCGTTGGTGGTATGTAAGGGGCCAGACACAAGCTCTTACCTAATCAAAAATAGTTTTAGGTCTTACTTAAGGACTAATCTAGTGTCTATACCTATTCTAATAAAAATGGGGACTTGTTATCAAAAAAACTTGAAATTAACAAATATGAGTCTTACTAACACAACTTGTCTAAAGGTATTGACCTATTCCAATGAAAAAATGGGAATTGTTATAAAACAAACTTGAAACAAGCGGAGATGAGTCTTTCTACCATAATATGACTAGGGGTATTAATCCATTCCAATAAAAAATGAGGATTTTTTTATCTTTTTTTTAAATAAGTGGTGAGTCTTAGTAGCACAACATGTCTAGGAGTATTGACCTCATCCCAATGAAACGAGGGGAATTTTATCCCAAAAAACAATGGGATGAGTCTTAAGGTATTAACCCCATTCGAATAAAAAATTGGGAATTTTATTTCAAAATAATTGAAACCAAGGGAAATGAGTCTTACTAGCATCAAAATTCTCTTGTATTGACCCTATTCCAATGAAAATGGGGACTTTTTTCTAAAAAAAGGTTGAATAGTAAAGAAAACGAGTCTTAATATAAGCAAAATTTGTCTCGGGATATTGGTCCTATTTCAAGGAAAAATGGGGAACTTTGTATTTAAAATAAAAATGGTGTAGTGAAATGAGTCTTATGAGCACAACATGTCTCGGTGTATTAACCCAGTAAACCAATCCAATTAGCACTTGTACACAAAATATTTAGCACGACAATCCTTTTTAACCTCTAGGTAATTCTTGTACCAAACCTTTTGTTTTCTTTTTCCTGGGTACAATTCATAAAAGAGTTTTTATCTTTCAGAGAAACCTACCATCCCCTGTCATTACCCACCATTATTTGACAATTCACCTACAATGGCTTCCTCATCTAAAGTCAAGCTATTGAAACCAATATTTTCCAAAGATGAAGATATATGCAACCATGATGCTGACATATTTGACACTGTAGTTATTGTCTATGTCCTAAGAAACACTATTCAAGAGGCTCGCTCCCATGATGTTGCAATCTAAGACCCATGCCAACTTTGGGAGACAAATTTAGCCCAAGCCATTTGTCCCCGTGTTGTATGTTTCCCTTAAATTGTTACTTAGTACTCCATTCGATATTCTCCCAGCAATAAGACTATCCTTTCCTCAGATTACTCCAAGATCCTGTGCATTATAAACACGGAAGCTATCTAAAATATAGTGTGTTTCCTTTATCACTTATCCCTGCAAACCCTTCATGAACAAAACCTTTCCACATCCTACAGGTCATTAAAGCCTCTTGAAAGAGTAATTGTTTATCACGGCATATAGGAATGGGGATTTGAATCCCCACCTCTCCTTCCCCTTATGACACATTGGTATTCTCTAAAAATTCCAAGAAATCCATATCCCTAATATGCACAATATAAACACGGAAGCTATCTAAAAAATGATGTGTTTCCTTTATCACTTATCCCTGCAAACCCTTCATGAACAAAACCTTTCCACATCCTACAGGTCATTAAAGCCTCTTGAAAGAGTAATTGTTTATCACGGCATATAGGAATGGGGATTTGAATCCCCACCTCTCCTTCCCCTTATGACACATTGGTATTCTCTAAAAATTCCAAGAAATCCATATCCCTAATATGCACAATATAAACACGGAAGCTATCTAAAAAATGATGTGTTTCCTTTATCACTTATCCCTGCAAACCCTTCATGAACAAAACCTTTCCACATCCTACAGGTCATTAAAGCCTCTTGAAAGAGTAATTGTTTATCACGGCATATAGGAATGGGGATTTGAATCCCCACCTCTCCTTCCCCTTATGACACATTGGTATTCTCTAAAAATTCCAAGAAATCCATATCCCTAATATGCACAATATAAACACGGAAGCTATCTAAAAAATGATGTGTTTCCTTTATCACTTATCCCTGCAAACCCTTCATGAACAAAACCTTTCCACATCCTACAGGTCATTAAAGCCTCTTGAAAGAGTAATTGTTTATCACGGCATATAGGAATGGGGATTTGAATCCCCACCTCTCCTTCCCCTTATGACACATTGGTATTCTCTAGAAATTCCAAGAAATCCATATCCCTAATATGCACAATATTAGGGTATGGAAGTGATGGCATCGTGGATGACACCATTTTAGGGTTCTTACAATGCTTAACCCTTGCCTCTAGAGTTATGCCTCCAAAGATTGACCTTTGCAGTTACCTGGACCAAGCAATCCATACTCAAATGGAAGACATTATTGTTCTGGAGAAATTCAGATACATCTCCTACCTATTTTATATGTTCCTATACCAAAATTATGAACATTATAAAGGCCTAAATTTGAAAATCAAAGATGAAGATGGAAATCGGTTGCTAGTGTATGAATGGAGTGATATGATCCTCAGGAAGCCTAGAAACCTTGATGACACAGAGTTTGGTAACAAAGTTAAGACTATCACTTACACTTTGGTGCATGATTCCTCACCTCCAATGATGTTCCCAGAGAATAAAAAATCCTACAATTGTGCTCTAATATGAGGATAGGATATTGGTTCCTATATGAGAATTTTATTGTACTTAGGGTGTATGGTTTTGAAGAGGATCCATACAAGTTACAATATTTTCTCACACCAAGGGTTTTTTCCATGGAATATGCTAGGAAGAGGTTCATGGCTGACCAAATGCATTTTGTACATTTCAAGCACCAAATAACCTTTTTGCTACCCAAAGAGCTAGGGCCTTTTCTAGTAAATAGATTAAATTCCCTGCAATGTATGAAAGAGTTTCTGAAGCAACTCAATTTGGAGAAAGCAAATAAGGGACCTTATGATCCTCATTAAATTATTTCCAAGATAAGGATTTAAAACATAAATTCTACCTACAATTATGTCCCCAAGCCTGAGTGGAAAAGAATTGCAAATCTATAGTTTTAGGAGTAGGTACTGGTAGTTCAGAATAGTGCAAAGGGGAAAGATGTCACAGATTCATATATAGGGAGTAATAGAGGAGTTGAAAAACTCCAAATATATGTGGATATTGATGGGGTTGAGAAGGGGCCCCAAATTAAAAGGGTCGTAATAGAAGAAGGAGAAGGGGTAGAGTAATTAGCATTGGTAGAGAAAGATGAGAGCGATGAAATTCCAAGAGAATTGACTAAGTTGTTGGAGCAACCACCAGTCAAAAAGGATGTGTCACCAATCATATTCACTTATTATCCATTCATTGAGTTTTTGGTGCCTCAAACTCTATAGGCATCACTTTCTTTGGGAAAGGTACCAGTAAAATCAAATCTGCAAAACAAATATTTGAATATAAGAGAGAAAAGTATGGACTTGGTCAGATATTAGAAAATAGGTGGGAGCATAAGAGGAAATATTGATGACTGTGGCAAACAATAGGAGTGACACTCTTGAATTGTCAATTTTGGAGCCTATGTTACCCATGCCTTCAACATTTAGTGACTGGAGAGAAAGCGAGTATGAAGTAGACTTCAAGCAATTTGGAAAGATAGATAAAGTAGACTTCTACAAGCAAACTAGAGACATAATGTGCAAAGAGGCAGTCCAATATGTTGCTACTGAAAGAAGAATGAGTACAACTCTACATAAGTTTGAACAACTATTAAAGGCAGAAAGAGTGACTGTTAAATCATACCAGATCACTATTAAAGAGATGGAAAGTAAGATTGTAGCTTTGGGGGTGGATCCAATAGAGGTTTCTCATGCCAAGTCTCTATTGTAGCAAAAATACAATGATATTGCACACCTCATGAAGCAATTGGAGATTCCTAGGGAAGAACCAGTTCAAACTCATGAAATGATGAAGGCTCAGGAGGAAAAAGAGCATATATATGAGAGCATGATGAAATACTCGAACATGACAGAAGTGTATGAAAACAAAGTGAATGATTTAGAGATGAAAATTTATGCTTTGAAGCTATAGAAGACATCGTTGGGCAGTGATCCTACCCCTACAACATAATCTCCCAGTTTAGAAGAGAATAACTAATCCACAGGGGAGACAGAGTAGACCCCAAAGGAATCTGAAAAACAATATGCAACAAATCCAACATTAGATGCAATGGAATGGGATATCCCCACCCATAAAATAGATGACATGGATTCCAAAATCAAGGAGCTGGAAGATTATTTAAATTAGAATAAATTAAGATCAAAGAGTTGAAGAAAGAATTATATGATAAATAAAATTCAATTCATGATTTGGATAATGTAAGAGATAATATAAAAAGTGAAGTCACCAAATTACAATTGGACATATAGGGAGAAGAACTTTTAAGAAGAACCAGGAAAGTACTGCAGGACAAAATAGCCCAAGAGATGCTTAATAAATGGGATCATTGTGATGTAATCCAATATGAATTGGATATAACCAAATCAACTCAAGAATAAGTAAGCAAAGTAGAGAAATATCCTGGAGAAATGCCAGTGAAAGAAGTACAAATAGTGGACTACTTGAATAGTAGAACAAAGAGGCAATTGGAAGAGTTGCAGATTGACAACATGATTCAGTTAATCAATTTAGTAAATCAAATGATCATGAAGGAGACTTTGATGAATATAACTCATAATAGAATAAAATCCCTCACAAACGGAGTGTCATCCTTCAAAGGTATATTTAATGATGTCATCAAACTAGGCCTACCACATCCATGGGATGGCAATGGTGGGATGTATAAGAAGGAAGAGTATAAAGAAAAGTTGTTGCAAAATAAAGTTGAAGTAGCATAGTTTGATGTACTAGAAGGAGACATAAGTGGTGATGCATTTTTTGATAGACTAAGAAATGATTTTGAAATCTAGGCCCTTCTTAAGATATGATAAAAAAACTAAGGCCTATATCATGTGAGAAAAATACTAATGTTGAGATTGCATTAGAGGCCCTAAAATCACATTGTTATCCAATAAGCAAAGAGTGGCATTCATTATTCAAGTATCATAAGCTTATTCTCCCACCTCAAGGTCAATCAACAAGTTAATAATAAATCCAATCAATGGGAAAATCAGTTTGGAAAACCGATGTGCCAATAGGTCTACAAACTTTTATGCCACCATCGAGAAAATAAATTTTCCAAATGATGCATCAGATGTTGAGACAGGCAGCAGTTAGATCAATGGGGCATCCATGTGTACAATTAGTTGGGAAAGCAAGAGGACAAATGAGAGGACAACCACATCAGCCTAAAGGAGCCAAAAAATGGTCAAGTAAGAAGAAATAAATGAAGCAAAGGATTGTTTAAGCAGTTATGAAATTAAAGTGAAAGAGACATATCTCTACGTTGTTAGAATTAAGTTGGGGTCAACAGAAAGAAAATACAATTTGTTTAGGCTATAAAAGACCCCTCGATCTCAATAATCAAGGACGACATTTTTAAGAGGGTCTATACAATTGTTGATTCATTGTATTGTTTTGTATGTAAGAACTGATTCTAAGATCAATATTTTGGGATGTATCAAAGATGTTTTTCCTCTATAATTGTGTATCTCCAGTATTACCATATTTAATTCCATATTTTGTGTATATTTTCTTGAGAGACAGATAAAATGTCGAGTAACACATTCTTTGACATTGGTATCAGTAATGTGAATGTCTAGTAGGATCTTGAGATTGAAGTTGAAATTTATCCATGTGTGATCCCCGTTTCAATCTTAAGTTTTCTTCATATGATTTTGCAATGCTTGAAGGTTTCTTCTGTTGTATATCATGAATGTATGCCCATGTTTCCTTTTGAAATTAAATTAGAACTCAAGAAACAATTTACATTCTATAATAAACTATTAAATTCTTTTTCATAAAAGATCAATACATTTTGCTTACATTGAGGGTGAGAGATTTGTCCTAAAGGCACCTCTTGCCTCTCCATTTTGTTCCATTTGATAAATTCACCTCCATATATACATGCAATGTTGAATACATTCCACAAGATTCCTCTGAAATCATTTTTTGCATCCAATATGGTTAATAGTAGATCGCCTGCAAATAGATTCAAGACAATTTAAATTCACACCTCATTTACCACATATTTAGCTTTAAAATATTTAAATTGTTTATCCTCATCATGCCCTAACATGTACTAAATTCAACCTAGAACATCTCAGGGACTAACACACAACATGACTTCTGTTATTGACCTAATTGCAACGAGAAAGGGGAATATTTACCAAATTAAATTTCAAATGGTAGAGATGAGTCGAGTAGGACAAATTTATCATGGTATTGGAACCATTCCATTGAAAAGAGAGGAATCTTTTAGAAATCAATCAATAAAAAAAATATTGAAAAGAGTGGATGTGAGTCTTACTAGTACATGTCTCGGGGTATCGACCCATTCCATTGAAAAATGAGGATTTTTTACTTTAAAATATGTAAATGAGTTTTACTAGCACCACATGTGTCTCTCTTTGACCCCATTCCAACAAAAAGACAGAATTGTTATAAAAATAAAAAGGTGTTGAAAATAAGGGAGATGGATTGTTAACCCAAAAATCCCCCACACAGCTCTCAATGGCCTACACCACCCAAGGACACCACTTCACAACAATCATTTCACTCCATAAGACCTTCCATTTGACCCCCACACCTCCAAAAGAGCCCAAGGATGAAGAAAAGGGCTAAAAACCCCAAAAAAGAGCTCAAATAGCCCCCTAGGAGCTAAAGCCCTCAAAAAGGGGCTAAAGTTAGGGAAAAAGGGGCTAAAGCCCTGACCAAGGCCTTAAAACCCCTTGGAAAAACTATAAAAGGAGGGTGGGGGATCACTCTCAAAACACTCCTCACTTGCCTATTGTTATGCTGCCCGTGGATGCTTTAAGACCTTTGTCTCTCAAACCACCCACTCTCCATCTCATCAAGCCATTGCTTCCCAACCAAGAGAGAGGTGCTCCCATGAGCTAGGGCATGGTGGCCCATTTCCACCTAAGTGAGGTATAATTTCTTTTATGTTTGTCTTATTGTTTTTACTTTCTAACCCGCATCTCTATTTGCAGGTTTTTCATTGACATTGTTTGCAGGTTTTCTCCATTGTAGCTTAGGTTTATTTTGCAGTTTTTGGAGGCGGAACCCTAACCTACTGTGTGCAGAGGGTTCAACAATGCTCCATCATCTCTCCATTTATTTTATGTTATTAGCTCTTAGATCCAGTTTACTATTGTAGCCATTTGCTTAGATTAGCTTAGTTTCAATTCGCAGCTTCGTTTATGCTATTTTCCCTTTCATTTTTTACTGTTTTCAAAGGGTAGGAACCTACCCTTGTGCCCTATAGGCACAAGGGAGACATTCCTGCTCCTGTAGTGAGGAGAAATATTCACTACATGGATCTTACTAGAAAACAATGCCTCCTTGTATTAACCCCATTCCAATTGAATTTAAGAATTTGTATCCAACTTGTATCATTCCAATGACAAAATGAGTAACTTAAAAAAAAATGTTGAAAGTAGCGAAGATGGATCTTACTAGCACAGCATAACTTTTATAATAAAAAAATGTTGAAAGTAGCAAATATGTGTCTTACTAGCAGGTCTCATGATATTGACCCATTCCAAATTAAAATGGGGATATTTTGTATCAAAATAACGTTGAAAAGAGTGGATATGAGTCTTATTAGCACAACTTGTGTTGAAGTAGTCATTCCAATGAAAATGGGGAATTGTTATAAAAAAATTGTAAAAATAGTGGAGATGAGTCTTACTACCATAACATGACTAGGGTATTAATACATTTTGAATAAAAAATGGGGTTTTTTATCCAAAAAATAAATTAAAATAACAGAGATGGGTCTTACTAGCACAAAATGTATGAGAGTTATAACCCTATTCCAATAAAAATTAAGGAATTTTAGCCAAATCAATGTTGACAATAGCAGAGATTAGCCTTACTAGCAAGACTTGTCTCCTCGTATTGGCCCCTTTCCAATGAAAATGGGGAATTTTTATCAAAGAAAGGTTGAATGATAATGAAGATGAGTCTTAGTAGTACAACTTGCCTTGGAATATTCATCCCATTAAGGGGAAATTATAAGCGTGAAATTTAGCCCATGGGCTAGTTTTCAATGTTTTTTTCCCAAAAAATATTTGGTAATTTCCATATTTTTCTAAATGATTTGCCTAAACTCCACAGGATAAACTTTTTGGACTCTAAACATCGCCAAAATTGTCTACAAACTATATAAAATCCTTAAAAATTTTAATATTTTTACAAAGATATTCCCAAACATTTTACAGTTGGAAACTTAATAATTAGTAAGATTTGCTTAGGTTTCTACAATTTAAAAAATTATGGATCCTTAAAATTTCCCTAATCCCATTTCAATGAAAAACGAGGTTTTTTTAAATAAAAAATAATTGCTAAAAGTAGTGAAGGTGAATCTTACTAGCAAAACATCTCTTAGTGTACTGCCCCACTCCAATGAAAAATGAAGATACTTTATCAAAAAAAATTCAAAAATAGCAAAGATGGGTGTTACTAGCACATGTCTTCCAATAGTGAAATTTAGTTGAGAAATGGGAATTTTTATCAAAAAAAATTGAAAATAGTAGAGACAAGTTGTACTATAACAATTGATCATGGTATTAACACCATTCCAATGAAAAGTGAGGAATATTTAATCAAAATAATGTTGAAAATAGTGGATATGAGTCCTATTAGAAGAACATGTTTTGGGGTATTGACCTATTCCAATGCAAAAATAAGGTTTTTTTATGAAAAAATAAAGTTGAAAATAGTGGAAATGAGTCTTAATAGTTACACATGTGCCTTGGTATTGACCTTTCCAATAAAAAATGAGGTACTTCTATAAAAATAAATAAATGCTGAAATAGAGAGATGAGTCCTACTAGCTTAACATGTCTTGGGGTATTAATCCACTCCAATAAAAATGAAGATGTTTTATAAATAAATAACAATGAAAATAGTAGAGATGAGTCATCTTGTATTGAGGCCATTTCAAAAAAAAATTAAATGAAAAATAGCAATGGTGAGTCTAAATAGCATAGCTTATCTTATGTTATTGACACCATTCCAATGAAAAATGAGGAGTTTTTATAATAATTAAAAAGTGTTGAAAACAACAAAGATGAGTCTATTATAACAACTTGTCTTTAGGTACTTACGCAATCCAATTAAAAATGGGAAATCTTTATATCAATAATAGGTTGAAAATAGTTGAGATAGGTCTTATTAGCAGAACTTGGATTTGTCTCTATATATTGGCATATTTCAATGAAAACCGCGCAGGGGGGATTTTGAGATGAGTGTTACTAGCACAACTTGTCTTAATGTATTGAATATTCCAATGAAAATGAGGAATTGTTATAAATAAACAAAAAGTATTGAAATAGTGGAGATGAGTCTTATTATGATTATATGACTTGGGTATAGTCCATTCCAATAAAAGGTTGAGTTTTTTTTATCAAAAATTGTTGAAAATAACATAGAAAGGTATTATTAGCATAACATGACTAGGGGTATTAATCCATTTCAATAATTAAGATGACTTTTTTTATCAAAAGAATATTTTAAATAACAGAGACGGGTCTTTAGTAGCACAACATGTCACAAAGTATTGATCCCATGCCAATGGAAAGTGGGGAATTTTATTAAGAAATTGTTGATAATAGTGGAGATAAGCCTTACTAGAATAACACATCTCTTGGTATTGGCTCCATTCCAATGAATGGCGAACTAATATAAAAAAGGTTGAATGAGGATGAATCATCGATGAATATGAGTCTTAGTAGCATAACTTGTCTCAAGGTATTGATCCCATTCCAATGAAAAATCGATACTTTTTAATTTTAAAAAAAGTGTTGAAAGTAGCAAAGACGAGTCTTGAAAGTGCATATCCTCCCTAGGTACATTTCATTCCATCCCACTTTAAACTTTTCATCCTTGAAACATTCATAGAATCCATATAATAGGATTTTTTAAGTAATGTAACCAATCAATACGAAGCACGAGAATCCATCTATATTAGTGATATTCATACATGGGGTCCAACTTCTTGCTTTCCACATCCTTTGGTTCCCTATAAAAGATTAACGAATTTTAAGCAGAGATTAATAGGTGTTGTGCATAATGCACATTAATTTACAAGGCCACTCGGATTGCTTCAGGAGGGGTCTATGTGACAATGAAACCAAGGAAGCATAAGTTTACGAAGAGAAAAAAGAGAGTTGCATGTTGAGTGTCAACAACAAACTTGTGAAACTTCTCGTAGGAAATTAAAATCCTAACATATGGACAACTACTTTGGAGCAATGGGAAGCACATTGTTCAAATATATATTGTAAATGAAATTATTGAAAAACTATACAACCATGCAAACATGATAAATGGAGACTTGAGTAGAGAGCATGAAAAGGAATTTAAGAACACACTCACCAAACATTTTGATATTTTTGCTACAATATGCAAAATTTTTAGACTTGTGGCATCAAGCAACTACATAGACACCTGCTAAGGCATGGAGAGAAAATTTTCCTACAATCACATAGAATATAGTACATAAAGAAATCCTTACAATTAGGGTGTTAGTCCAAGTCAACATGGTAAATGGGTTGATATCCATGAAATGAGTTTGAAGATGTGACCTCTCAATCCTATGAAGTCTTGGCACTACCTCCAAAAGTGCAAAAATACCATGTTCCAAGTGCTCAAACCATCATCCAATGCCATTGTACAAAGCCAAAAACATGTGCCAAAACCCCACCCTTGTGGGAAAGTGAAAAGTATATCCAAGTAATAGGAGTATATGTGGGTTAGAATACCTCATCACCCCATCCAACAACCAATGGAACTTCTCCAATCACTCCAATCCATCCACTCACAACCCTCCATCAACCTATGAAAACCCTCCAAGAAATGTCACAAATGTATGAAGGTAACCCCTTTCTACAATAAAGAAGATGCCTCAGTATAAGGGTCAACTTCCAATATATTATTTATCTTCATGGAATATTTTAGATTTAACAAATGTTTCAACTAGCACAAAACATGAACAGTTCATATATGATTTGCAAGTAAGTAACATCAGTACCCTACCCCTAGAAAATATCCTCCAAAACACCATTCCTAGTTTATAGTCAACTAATTTACTTAGTTATGGAAAATATCACTTCAAAGGTTTCCATATAAATCCTATGAAGGGATTTGCATACATAGGGTTTTCTCCTAATTAAGAGATTCAATACTTCTACATGAAATCAGGCCAATTACAGCCTTATCACCAATCATAAAACCATGACAAACACTGACACATACCTACTGGAAAGGAAAACATAGATTTGGAAATTGAAATGATTGTGTGTTACTGTCTTTTATTGTTCATGAATACAGTTGTTTCGATCCATGAACTCCTAATATAACTCTTGTCTCATCCACTATAAGCTATATCAAATACTTGGACATAAGAGACAAGAAAAGTTTAAGGTAGCCTCAATATGTCACCATGATATGATTCCCTAACATAGTTGGTATGACAAATTTATTCCAAGCTACGTACTGAAATGATGACTGTGACCCAAACTCGAGAAGTCATTTCTACTAGTAATGACCTTAAGTGCTTGTTGGGTTTCTTATAGGATGGACATACTCCTTTTATTGAAAGTACATGCTTTCAAATTCCATGTCAATATACTATCTAAGGACTATTGTAGGGTAGTATATTGGTGTTCACAAAATCTGGGACAAAAACTTAAAAACTATTTTCCCATACATCCTATGGAGGTCACCCTTTCAATGGTATGAATTAGTGTTATACTATATTGTCTTGGTCTTAAACTATTGGTTGATTGTAGAAGGCTTCAAATTTTCAAAGAAACTCTAAAACAAAATACCATGGATTTCACAATACACCTTGATCCCACAAAACCAAATAATCATATGGATAGAGGAAAAGCCAATGACTATAAATGGTGTCTTTCTAGGCATATGTTGATAACAATTAAGGATTTCCTAGAGATCATT
Organism: Pseudotsuga menziesii; assembly: GCA_001517045.1. Lineage (NCBI taxonomy): Eukaryota > Viridiplantae > Streptophyta > Pinopsida > Pinales > Pinaceae > Pseudotsuga > Pseudotsuga menziesii. Next base: position 169,108 of record LPNX011131988.1, on the reverse strand, counting down.
TGTGATGGATTAGCAGCATAGAATATTGGAGAGGATTGGGATGGTTTTCCATGGGGAATCTTTGTGTCAAATGTTAACAGTGTGTTTTCCTACCAATATGGTGACCTATGACAAAGCGCCAATATTCTATGATCAATCGCAGAACAACATTTTTCATAATGAGAAAAACATTATATAACAACAATGAATGTTATTCTAGTAGAAATGGATGGTAAAGTAGCCCTTATTTTGATAACATTATCATATTTAGTTTTATAGGCGATGAGGAAAATGACTCATAGTTTTTAGAATTTCAGAATTTTAAAGAAGTTTGAAATGGTCATAAACAACAATTAATATCACCTTATCGCAATATGTTACCAGGTTTGAGAGGTGGCCTTAAAATGCTTGATTTTAGTTCTTATATGGATATTTATACCAATAAGGTATACCCTCAACAATAGTGGTCTACATGCCTTGTCCACTCTTCTTATACCTATTGACATGGATTGCAACCATCAAAGGATCCCTAAGTTGGCACCAGAAAACCTGACATGTAGTAAAGGATCAGTGGCAACATGCCTCTGAAACTTCAAGTTTATCTATGTCTTCCATATTTAACTTATTAGCAAGATCCATTTGGAAATAACCCTATCACAGCACTCATATGTGCACTTGTGGAGAATAATTTCATTTGGCATGATCATATGTTAATAGATAACGTTGGATGATATTTTTTAGGTTTAAATTCCTTTGGTCAACTTTGAAATTTGTTGTAGAATAGCATGGCCTCTTCAACACAAAAATGCATATATTGATGGAACATTTTTTAAATTTAGAGAAACTAGAGTTTCAGGAAGGCTTTACACTATTCAAAGTGTTTTTATGGCTATGGTTAAGACAAACAAAGGTGTTTATGGGTGTTCATGCTCTAGGATTGGCATATTTTCAAGACGAAAATGTTGTTTTGATGCCCTAAAACTAGTTCATATGGTATGAATCCCATTGTATAAATTCCAATAAGACAAGGTGTGCACATTGATTGAGAAGATTGTGTTATAAGGTAGTAGCAATCTCTCCTCCAAGGATTACATAAATAAATAAAATATTAGTTATGGTGATTTTTTATTAGTTTTTTTGTCCATATAATAGTGTACCATAAAACAACTCACAATCCATTTAGCAGTCACCTTCAACAATATATAAAGAAGCTTCCAAGAGGATGTTTGGGATTTGAAAGGGATTTTTCTACTAGCATATGGAGACTTGTTTCAATTTGTCCTACACTAGTCACCATGAATCAAGAATTTCATTTCCATATCTCCATTACAACCTTTGTGGAAAGAAAATTAATGACCTATAGTTTATGTGAAGAAGAGAGAAGAATTTTACCATCAATGAAACCCAATCAAGAACCAAAAATTTTAATGCGTGACAATATATTATCATGTGAGGTTATTGCCAAAGTTTTTTTTGTCTTGACAATTTTGTGAGGCCAATTTTTTGTGAGAGTAGTCACATGAAAGTACTAATAATGAGTTTATGGCAAGAGACATATGACAATTTGTTACAATATCCGGGAAACCACATTTGGGAGGGTGTAGCGTGCCTAAGTTAAACTCTAATGAATATGATAAACCAACTAAGAGTATAACTTCCCAAAGAAAGAATGAGAAATGTAGTTGAAGTTGTCAACAAGAGTTATTAGTCAAAGATTAATACCTTGTTCTCCATCCAAATTACAAAGTTGCCCCATATTTTTCTTTTTAAATTTTCTTTTTCATATGGTGTTGGATGATGGCCATATTTCTCCTCCTATTGAAAAATTGGCACATGGACTAGTTAAAGTAATTATTATGCAATCAGTTACTTTTTCCTAGGAATTTAAAAAAATATCATTTCACATAATAAATGTACTTACAAAAGTATAGATCAAGGTCAGTAGACCTTTTTGGCCACTGTGATGTGTGGCACGAAGTTTGGAAAGATTAGCCTTGGAGGCCTTGTCCGGAAAAAATATACAAAATCAATTTAACTAATGCACAAATCAAATATAAAAATCGTTTAATAAGTTTGATATAATCTTATGAACAAATTTCAATTACCTGGGTAATCTCCTCACCGGACTTCCTCTGTGCATTTGACTTCTCATATGCTTTTATGAGTTCTTTCCATACTTTAAGACTTACATCAATTAGCCTTTTTTTAGCCTTTGTTTGGGCGGGATCTTTTGTTTAATTGCACTGGAATCTCTTGCAATTTTAAGACATTTGTTTTTTGTTTTTTTTCCTTCTTTATCGACTAACATGTGCCAAATTCAATCTCTGTATCATGGATAACTGCTTTCTACAGGTGCATCGGTATCTTTGAGAATGGAAAATGTAGATGGTCGTTGAATCATTGAAGGAAATATTCCTTCAACCTGTTCAAAAATAAAATTCCAATATCTGACATTTGGATTTCCCCTGAAACCATGTCGTATTCTATCTTTGTATCGTAGCTACCAATGCAAGACACAAAAGATTCCATAGTGGAAGAATTATATGTCCTAGGAGTGCCTAGGATAGTAGAAGCCTCTGTTTCATGTTCCACATTTTGAGAGTCTATTGTTATTGATTTCCTTCTAGATCTTTTTCTCGATCCAGAAGTGGTTGGGGAATCAATTGATTCCCTTTGACATAGTTGATTTGGTTGCAATGTTTCAGGGGTTTTACAAGATCTTTTTCTATGTATCTAGCAAGTGTTTTGAAGTCTACACCATACAGATTTTTCACTACCTCCATCCCCAATATGGACGCAAATGCCTATTTCTCTTGGTCAGTCTCATTTTCTTATATATATAAAATAAATTTCTCATATTAGTTTTTGGAAGAAAAAAAACTAAAAACTAAAAATCAAAGAAACAATTGAAACACTTAGAAATCTATAAATTGGGAATGACTTATCTCATTGTGGCCAGTGCCTATTCCTTTTGCTCCCTTGATGCCTCCTCCCTTTTCTTCCTTGTTGTTGCTTGACATTTTGAGGAAACCTAGGGAAAAATCCTTGCATATGGTCTGTGGAGGCAAACAAAGGAGACATTGTTAGGGCAGTAGAGAGTGAATCTCTACCCTACCTTTCATGTTTTTGACAAAACAAGTGGAACTTGAATAACATTGGTGGGGAAATATTCGTTGACACCGATTTTAAGAACCAGGTGAACAACATGAAAGAATTCATGCCTACTGGGAGGCATATTGGATCATTTATTAGTATTGATTGCATGAAATCCTTCACATGGGTGGATGGTTGCAATTCTCATGCTATCGAGCTTCTTTTTGGGTCACAATATTGTTATTTTCTCAATGGGGGTCTTCCTGAAAGCTACAATTGTGGGTATGTGTTGGGAATTAGCTCGATATTGCCTCAAGTGCTTGCAAGTTAGATTAGTCAAGATCTGAAGAGGACAGTTTCAATTCTCATTCTAACGAGCATATTTTTGTGTCACAATTTTGTTATTTGCTCAATGGTGGTCTGCCCGAAATCTCAAATCATGGCTTTGTTCTGGGAATTAGCCTGAAATTTCTTCACACACTCGCAATTTCAACCGGTGGAGATCTAGTGGTTATATTTTATGGTATGTTGCATATGTTTTATGTTTAAATGTTTAGGACTGTGGGGTTTTTTATTTCTTTGTTTTATCAGTCGGTGCAATTATTGTTGATTATAGCACCAATTTGTTTCCCTAAATGTAACCTTGTTGGGGTGCCAAAGTCAGCGCAAATTGCACCCCATTTAGCATCAATTCTGGGATCTAACTGTAAAATCCTTAGAGTTCCAAAGTCAGTGCAAACTAATCCCAATTGAGCACCGAGTTTGGGCCCTAAATGTGAACACCTTGGGGTGCCAAAGTCAACGCTAATTGCGCCTAATTTAGCGTGAGTTTCCTCCTATAAATGAAAACTTAAAAACAAACATATATATATCGAGGGCTTTCTGATGTAGTTGTTGAAGCCATGGATCGAGGGCTTTCCGATGTGATCCTTGCTTGATATATATCTTTGGTGGTGGTGGCTAGGGTTTAATGATTTCCATGGCTAGGGCTTTGGAGAGCTTAGACTATTGTACTAAATTTTATATATATATATATATAGGTTTAATGATTTATCTCTCCAAAGCCCTAGCCATGGAAATCATTAAACCTATATATAATCTAGTACAATAGTCTCAGCTCTCCAAAGCCCTAGCCATGGAAATCATTAAACCCTAGCCACCACCACCAAAGATATATATCAAGCAAGGATCACATCGGAAAGCCCTCGATCCATGGCTTCAACAACTACGTTGTGCCACACAAACTCTCCATGCATGTATATCACCATGCCTATTCATCACCAGAGAAAACCCTAGCATTGCACAAGAGCAATGTCCCCAATAACATCCAAGAAACCTCTCTTTCCCCTTATCTTCTCCTAGGGTTTCCTCGTGAACCCTAGGGTCTATCTCATATAGTTTCCTCATGAACCCTAACATTTTGAATATAAGTACAAATAATAGTGCAAAATGATAAATGAATACAAGGTTTAACTACTCTCTTATATATACAAGTAGAAGAGAGGATAACACAAAATAAGGACATGTGTCCATACAAGTAACCAACAAGACAACCCCACATAGGGAACTAATAAATACAAGGATGGACATCTCTTGGATGCAGGTGAGAAAGAAAGAGGATACAGATGTCAGGATAGGGGAAGGGCACATGCCATGACAAATGGATTCCCTCCCCCCTCAGAATCATCTTCCCAAATCATCTAAATCAAAGACTTTACAGACCTAACTACACATCCACAGTAAGAAGACGAAGAACCATACCGAACTGGATGGAATCACATGGATCTGGTACTTATGGTATGGTCGCGACAGGTTTAGCATACATTCAATCACATGGAGCAGGTACATTGATGTTAATGGCTAGTGTGTGAAGGGTTATTATAACAGTGCAATTGAGCCATGTAACCTCATATCAATACAATATTCAATTTGCAGTTGGTGCAGGATAGCTCAGGAAGCCAACTCTGGGAGCGTGCAGGGGAAGCAATACAATCAGGAAAATACATTGGGCTCTTCTCTTTCTTCTCTAAAATTGATCCACGGGGCTCTTCTAAGAATTCCAAGTATGTCTACGCATCAGAAGGAAACCAATAACATAGTCTGGGAGGCGATCTTCCATGCAGAGACTCCTCAACACATTTTCTCTGCTATCGATGCCATGGATAATGAAATGTTTAGAGAGTTCAAACTCAAACTTAGACCCAATGTATTCATCAATAAATACTGGAGACTTAAGTTCATATTGTCCATGGCAATGCATGAATGCGAAATTTTTGGGGATATGGTAAAACTCACAGTGAGTATGTTCAAAGAAGACGCAGAAAGCAACCTTGGACACATGAAAGAAATTATATGCCTCTCCAAGCCACCTTTTCAATGTCAACGGGGAATCAAAGACTTGGATCATGAATCCAAGGAAAGAGCTACTAGTAAATCCAATGAAGATGAAGCAGAATTTGCTATGAGAGGCTAACAATTCTCCTTTCTTATTTTGTTATAGTTTCGTGTGTTGTTACTTCTCTGAATGTCTTCTTCTCTATATGTTTTACATTCTATCAGGACACCATTATACAAAGTTTGGGCAACCAAAACCATGGTCAGATTTTCAATTTGGATTATGCTATGTATCTCCCCTTTTTGGACCCATGCTTACAATCTTACTCCAGATCTTGAGCAAATCCAGCTATACTACGTATATGTAATAGTGTTTCATATCTACTGATAATAGAAAATTTCCTTCTTAGTGATAAAAAAAAAACCCAAGGATACACATCTGTAAAACTAAGATGTATACAACCCCAAAAGTTAAATGTTGTCCAAGTCATGAACTTGGGCTCAATGCCCCTCCTACAATATTGTTCGCACTCCAACAACATGTGATTCCAATTATCTCTCTTCAACGGTGGTTCACTTACCAATTGTCCTTGTGCAAGGTGTTTCTCCTTTAATTGTGTTCCACTTTCCATCGCATGTGCCCAATGCTACTCTCATGTGTATCAATGCAATTAGTATGCAGCATAGTCTTGGGTAGTGTTCAACATATTCCTATACAAAGTTTAAATTTTATATAAAGTTTGATTGCCAACCATCACTAGTTTTTAAGGCCATGTTTTCTTATTTGACCAAGAGAGATGGAAAACCATAATCTATTCAATTTACATACAACATGGTCGTAATTCCATAATGGGGTGTCTATAAGCTCTTTGCATCAAATTATTGAAATAACTTGGTTTTGGATTCCTCTTCAAAACATAGTTATAGTAAAGGCTCTTATAGTAATGTGGAGTTTTGTTTATAGGTTTTATGTTCTTATTCTTTTAAGTTTTGAGTTAGGATGGCTACTTTTACTGAGTTCATATGGGTTTCTTTAATAGTAAGTTGGGAAGGCATCTCACAAAAATTCATTGGAAGTAGCATTACAACTAGAAAAATAAAATTAATCAACTTTTTAGAAGACGGTGTCCTATTTTGTATTTCATAGTGTGTCTATAAGAAAAGTGAGCATATTAACAAGATAGTTCAACAATATTCTCTTGGTGCACAACTTTTATGTGACCATTCTCATTGTTTTGTATTACAGGATCTAGAGGAGGCAATGGATAGAGGACGTCAACAGTGTAGACCTACTAGATCGACTAGAGGAAAGTGGGTGGAAATAGATATGACAAATATGCAGATACAATAAAAGTAATAAGACAAAACAACCTCAACCAAAGGAGGAAGGTGTTTATGAATTCACAAATGCTACAACATAGAGGAGATAAAGTCATTTTTTTGTCCATGAGACCATTGAGGTCAAACTTATTGGTTTCAAATGCATAGAAATGGTGATTAAATGTGATTCTATGATCAAGGGAAAAGTTTTAAAAATAGGATGGCCATGTGGGATAGGGATGTTGGATACTTTTCTTGTTAAAATAAGGGCTCGATGTATATACCCTAGGTCATAAAAAAAATTCAAACCAAAACATGATATCAATATGTCAAATATCTTAATAAAGCGAGGTTTTGTGTTAGATAGCATATTAGTAGAAATGATATAATTGGTGTACTAAATAATATTGATAATGTTGTGTATTACAGGGGTCCAATGAGGCCATGGTAACATATATTTCCATATCTAATGAGGGCACAACGCTTGACGTGGGACATCAAGTACTCAAATTTTGACATAACTTTGGAAAAAATGATTTGATGGCATTTGTGTGATACGTCCATCTTTTCTCACAGTATTATTAAAATATATAGTCGTTTATCTAATCTTGACATAAATTAATGCATGTTGTTGATTATGTTAGATGGATATTGGAGCAAATGCAAAGCATGAGTGTTCAACTAGCAAAAGAAAAATATATGTATGTGAACGTGGACCTAAAATTGTTAAATCACATAGAGGAAAGTGGGTGGAAGATGATAGGATAATTGATCCTACTGACACAACAAATGATTGTGTTGAACAAGAGGTTGGTAAAAACTATATTACGTGGGATGAATACTTTGAGAAAAATGTTGTTTGTGGATGTTATGTGTGGCGTGGAAAGAAACAATTCAAACGAGTAATTGTACAAAGACATTACATAGATGATGAGGTTCCAATGGGTAGTATGCCTTCTACAGTCGATTCAAATTCAATTGGAATTATGGTAAGGAATTTTCCAATTTGATATAAATAATATGTATAATTCTTTTAAACATTGTTTTGTATTATTTAAATAAATTTTTTTCTTAATGAATACTTACAGGATAAATTTCTTGGTTTAAAGTTTCCATGGAGCACCAAATTCCATCATAGATGGTGATGATTATTTATCAGATGATACATACAACAAAAATATGTGCACATATGCCGGCTCATGGTATGAGGATTTGATGAAAACACGTAACACTAGAACAAGAACCGGTTTAAAGATGAATAATTTGCATAAAGACAAAGGGAAGGTGGACTACATACCTATGAGAATGAATGTGATGGAGATGATGACTTTCCCCTAACTTTGAGATCAATTTACAAAGAGACATTTGATTGTCGACTATATTGCACTTGGCCTAGTGATCAACAATTACTTAGAGTGTACAAGGTGTTTCGATTTTGGGGATACAACTGCATGATACGACCCTCCAATATTCATAGAGCGAATATAGGCCCCTTTATTGTCCAAAATGTAGATGTGGGATATAAACATAGAAACAATTCACAACAATCCACTAAGATATTATGCCATATTATGGTCTATCATATTACAGTGGTGAATGGAGAAGGCTAGCAGAATATAAGCCTCTGATGTCAGCATATGGTCTAAATTTGAATATGTATACACCTCGTCTCCAGTTTGAAAATGGAAAAGAAATGAATAGAGGCCATCTTATGTATATAGATGGTCGTGCATAGACACACAAAAATATTGTAGGATTTATAAATAGTAGTAAAAGAAGGGACCCTACTATAAGACTGAATTACCAATTTGTTGAGGTTATAAATGGTAAAGATGAAGATATGGAAAGAGAGGTTGATACATTGATAATGGTTGAGGCTATTATGGACCATAATATTGGGGATGATTTATTGATTGATTACCCCTTCTTAAAATGCACTTTTTCATGAAAGAAAAGGGAATAACAAGGTCTCCCTAAAGATGTTCTTAAGGGCATAAAACCAAGGGATAAACGATGAGTGTGTACTGATGTTTTATAATCTATGTTGTCAAAATTGTGGTTTATTTTAAATTATTGTATAAAAAATGTAGTCTATAAAATAATGTTCCATGATTCAATTGATGTATATATCTTCATACATTCTATATTTTTATTTCTTAAGACATATTTGATTATATTTCTTTGAAATTGATACATTTATGATTTACCCAATTATTACTAAACATTAAATAATGCTTGTGTTTGTTTATAGGTAGAATATATTGATGGTACACCTACCAATACCCAAGACCAAAATGGGTTATTAATATTTGAAACGGATGATCCATACCATCCTTTAAACCATCCTAGGGTGAAAAGAGCAACATTGAAGAGAATACTACCAGCTGAGAAATTTGAAGAGCTGATGAGATTAACATACATTGATGACATGCTACCTAGCCTTAATGATGATGATGATAGTGAAAGTCAAGTGCATGAAGAAGGATTGAATGAAATCCTTACATCATTATTTGGGAATGGAAACAATCATGACAATGATGATCATATGGTTGACGCTAATGATGATAGAAGGGGTAATTTCCACCAAGGTAATCTCGATGACAACAACCTGAAAGACTCAATCAAGCAAGCATCCAAGACACCCATGTTCAAATAGGTGCAAGTAGAACCTCAAAACTGGCATGCACATTAATATTATTAGAAATCAAGTCACTATTTGGTTGATCGGACAAAGGATTCACTACCCTATTTAAGTGAGTTCAAATCTATTTCTTACTTTGCATTGACAACTGTGTATGTAATTCACAAACATTCATCAACTTCATTTATATTTCTTTAATGGGATTTTAAAACCATATATTGTGTATAAACAATCATAGCATAGATTGACATTTCAAACATGTTCATCATAAGTCAAACTTTCAATTGATTTAATCTCTTGCAATATTATAGGGCACTACAAACGAAAATATTACCTAAAGAGAATGTGTTTCCATCAAATTGCAAAAAATCGTGTCAAATGTTGGTTGAGTTGGGGATTGAATATAAGAAAATTCATTCATGTATAAATGATTTCATTTTCTACAGAGATAAATATCAAAACAGGGTGGAATGTCATGTATGCAAAGAGAAGAGATATCGTACATATGCACAAGGTCGTAAATTACCAACTAAGGTTTTATGGCACAATTGATGGAATGGCATGCAAAGAACATGAGTAAATATGGATTCGTGTGAATTCCTACAAACTATGAAGCAATAAATACATAGAGGGAAAATGGCCAAGAAAATTCAAAGATGAACCCTATAGTATCATGTTTGGGCTTGCAATAGATGGAGTGTTCCCATTCTCTTTCATGAGCACAAATAATAATGTTTGGCCAGTTTGATTGATAGTATACAATATTCCACCATGGATGAGTGTTAGAAAGGAGCACCTTATGTTGAATCTAATTGTTCCATGAAAGCGACAAGTTAAAAACATGGATGTTTATCTTGCGCCTTTTATTAATTAGATGCAATTGCTATGGAAAGGAATAAGAATGTATGACATATCACGTCCTCCATAAAATAAGTCGTTCATGTTGTTTGGTGTGTTATGTTGGACTATCAATGATTTCCTAGGACTTGGAGTTTGTTCTAGTAAGATAATATTTGTGTATTTACACTCATGTCATATTTTCATTTGTACTTTCATACTTACTTTTATAATATTATTTGATGTTCTTAACATTACTTATTGAACTACAAGGCTTCAAATAAAGGAGAAATTACATGTCAATATGTGAAGAGCAATTTCAAGGGAGGTATTCTAAAGATCTACGTAAATTTATTTACGCACAACAAGGTTTTTCTACCACCAAATCATAAGTTTAGAAATCTCCTGAAGAATCAATTTGATGGAAAAGTTGAAAATAGAGGCCCTTGCATGATTATGATTCTAGGTTATTGGATTAATAAATATGAATATGTTGAATTGAAATCTTAGGAGGATTTTTTTATGAGGGTGATTCAATTGAAGAACCAAAACAAGTTGTAGTTAATATCCCAGAAGGAATGAAAAGAAAATCCATATATTATGAGTTCCCTTACTGGAAGGATCTACTAATATCTCACCTATTAGATCATATGCACATCTTCAAAAATGTCCTAGATTCTATATTTCAACGTATATCAAGCAAAGACAAGGACATCTTGTCTTCAAGGAGAGATATTGCTCTTTCGCATACCAAATTTGATAAAAGACATTTGTGTCCAAACATGGAAAACGAAACATATGCAGAAGCTCCATGGATTTTGAAAAAAAAAAGAGCTAGACCAACTAAAAAAAGTCAAACGTTCAATAAGGACACCTTTTGGCTATGGGTCATCATTTGAAAAAGCTTTTATAGTTGATGGACATATCACAAAATTTAAAAAACATGATTTTCATAATTCTATGAAGGTATTATCATTGCTTAACTTTAACCTATAACATTATTCAAGTACTAAATATATTTTGATATTTTATTGTGTGAGAAAAATTACTAAGGGCATTTGATAAATGTGTTTGATAGCATATCATGCCATTGGAAATTAGGGGGGGTCCATGTCTTATCGTTGATTTAAGGACCTCCATAAATCGATTGTCAGCATTTATAAGGTATGTGTTATGAAATTTTCATGTGTGAGAGACATAGAGATATTATATTGCATTTTTATTTTTAACTAAAGGTTGATACTAATTTACTATTCTCATATTAGGTGGGTGACCTCTAAGAAGATCCACAAATGTGAAGGGCCAAAATGGTAGAAGGAAATTGCAGAAATTGTATGTGTAATTGAGAACAAGATCCCTACATGTTTCATGGACCTACAAGTCCATTTACTTATATGTCTAGTCATTAACATTGAATTGGCAGGTGTCGTATCACTAAGATGGATGTTTTTCTTTGAGAGGTATATGAAAACTATAAAAATATATTTCTAACAAAAGGAACATCCAAAGGGTTTCATGGCTTAAGGGTATGTATTGGATGAATCATTTTTCATCCTATGTGAATTCGTTGGTAAGGATTTTGAAGATGGGACACCCTTATGGGATGAAGAACGAGCATCAAATATTATTGATGGAGAAAAACCACAATATAATGGTGTTAAAGTAGAAATTGGTAAGTAAATTCATGATCATTGTGGTTGTCTTTATTGCAATCATTAATTTACTATGTGTTAATTTATTTGTCAAACTAATAACATGACATTTGGAGTTTGAAATAAACGTATTGACATGTAATAGGTGTAGACAAAAGCTTTATACTTGACAAGTTCATTATGTACCACATGGACTTTATGAACAAATGGATTGATTTATATGGTAAAAAGAGAAAAGAAGTGTGAGAAGCAAGGAGACAATTTAAGAGACCGAACCCAACGAATACTTCACTTCCCATTGGTATCTTAGGGAATAGGGCAAAGATTGCAAACTAGAATGGGTTACTAAACAAATTCAAAATCAGATAGAAGACACAAGTATTGATTCAAACATAACAGAAGAGGAAATAAACATGTCTAGTGTAATATCCCAAACTTATATTTTCCTGTTTATGTGTATGCTGTAGATGGCTAATAGACTTACTCCTTAATCAAATAGGAAATCAAACCCTGAACTTTGCATGCTTGCAGTTGCATGCAAATATGTGCCCTAGAAAAATATTGAGATGCTATAAAATAGGAGAAATCAATGCATGTACATACTAGTATATAGATCAGCTAATGGTGAAGAGACTAGTCCCAGCATGCAAGGATTCTGCTGGAGGAATAAGGAGATACACCAAATCGTCCTCCACAGGTGAATACGCCCTCCTCTCAAACTATATAAGCTCCAGAATAATAAATAAGCTGTTGCTGGAAGCCCGAATGATGTGCACTAGGGTTATAATACCCCTCTGATGATGATGGAAGCAGCATGCAAAAGTTTTGAACCCTGTAGGTAGGAAAATGAATTGCTTTGTCTCTAATCACGGTGACATGGTGTGATGGTGAAACCCTCTAGCTGGATGAATAATCAACCTCCTAGAATAACTGCTGAATGTAGCCTGGTGATGAACTAGTGCTGAACCTGGATGATCCAACCTGATGATGAACTAGGGAAGATGGATTTTGCTGCCGAAATACACTAGTTAGCTGAGCATGCGCTCAACCCCAACTTAGCTCGTCGAGCTCTCCAATTTGACTCCACAAATCAATTATCACATAAGTGACTTCTCCATTCACTTTATCTTTCTTTTATAACTCTCAACTGCAAAAACCCTAACTTTTGACCTAATTAGGTCACTTTATCTTCTAATTTGCAGTTGACTTGCATGCATGCGGATGGAGACTTAATCGGGTGCATGCATCATTAAATAATGCCCGGATGTCATGCATGCAAGTGGCCTTTGGCTCTAGTGGCCCTCTTCGACCCAATGGTGATATAATATTGATGCCCTAGATCTTCTATATATGGAATCAGTCTTCAGTTGATTCCTTGACTGTCAGTACCTGCTCGAACCTATAGGAATCACATAGGTTAGCAGGTTGGTCCTCAATGCCTAAGCAGAAGAGGACATTACAGTCCTCTCTGCTCGAATTTGCTTGTCCTCAAGCAACTGTAAAGTTGGGTGCTGTAATACATGTTCTTCCTCCCAAGTAGCCTCCTCTATAGGAAGATCTTTCCACCGAACCAGGTAATCTCTGATGATTTTGTTCCTCAGTTTCCGCTCTCGCACCTCTAGGATGCGCTCCGGAATCAGAACCAATTGTCCCTCGTCATCAAGGGGAGGCAGCTCAAAAGATGTAACAATATGTTGACCAACCACCTTCTTGAGATTGGAGGCATGAAATACGTTATGAATCTTGCTCTCTGGGGGTAGTTCTAGCTCATACGCTACCTCTCCAACCTTCCAAATTATCTTGTATGGACCATAGAAACGAGGTTGGAGTTTTTATGCTCCTTTATTTTTAAGAGATGAGTGTCGATAAGGTTGGAGGCATAAATAAACAAAGTCTCCCACCTCAAAATTGTGCTCAACTCTGTGCCTGTCTGCATATATCTTCTGTTGATTCTGAGCAGCCTGTATGTTCTCCCTAAGTATCTTGAGGATATCTTGACCCTCCTAAATCCACTCCTTGGCCTTGGGGGCCCTGGTATCGCCCAATATATGGTCTTCAAAAGTGGAAGCATCATACCCATACAGGGCTCGGAAAGGGGTCATCCTAATGGTCATATGGTAGGTGGTGTTGTAACAATGTTCACCCAAGTGTAACCATTTGATCCATGTCCGTTGTTGACCTAATACGTAATTTCTCAAGTATCCCTCTATCCATTTATTAACAATCTCTGTCTGCTCGTCACTCTGTGGATGATAACTTGTGCTCATGGTTAACTCGGTCCCCACTAACCAAAAAATCTCTTGCCAAAAGGCTCCCATGAATTTTTTTGTCCCTATCACTGACAATCGTCTTGGGTAACCCATGGAGTCTAAATACCTCTCTGAAAAATAGTTCTGCTACCTGTGCTGCTGAATAATCTGATGATATGGAAAATAAATGAGCAAACTTAGTCAATCTGTCCACTACTACGTACAAGCAGTCTTTGTCTTGGACCTTGGGCAACCCAGTAATGAAGTCCATAGAAATGCTCTCCCATTTCTGCTCAAGAATAGGTAAGGGATGTAGTAAACCAGTCGGGTGGGTGTGCTCTATTTTGTTTTGTTGGCACAAGATGCACTCCCTCACATGTTGTATCACATATTTCTTGAGGCCCTTCCATGAGAACCTTTCTCTAATCTGTCTGTAGGTCTTGAGAAACCCCTGATGCCCTGCTAATGGTGAATCGTGCGATGCCTGTAAGATTTTATTCTTGAGGGGAGACTCTGGAACCAAGAAGATTATGTTTTTGTAGTATATGATATCATCAATGACCCTGTACATATCATCCTGAATCTGTCCATCCAATAGCTCGCAAGTAAACTTATCTTGGGAGTACTCAACCAAAAGATGAGACCTCCAATCTTAACGGATAAAGTAGTTGGTCGTCTAGAAAGTGCATCGACCACTACATTGCTCTTCGCCTTTACATACTCAATCTCGAAGTCATAAACCTAAATTTTACTTACCCATTTATGTTGTCTCTCGTTTAGCTCTTTCTGCTCTAGGAAGTATTTCAGGCTATTGTGATCTGTCTTAACCTTGAACCTGGCACCTACTAAGTACTGCCTGAACTTCGTTAGCACATGGAGGATAGCTAACATCTCTTTGTCATATATCGAATAGTGGCACTCATAGTCTTTGAGCTTCCTGCTCTCAAATACAATGGGGTGGTTGTTCTGCACCAAAACTGCCCCAATTCCCTCTCCTGAAGCATCACATTCTAACACAAAGGATTGAGAAAAGTCTGGTAAAGCTAATACTGGGCATGAACTCATTACCTCCTTCATTTTCTCGAATGTTTGTTGTGCTGCCTCTGACCAACTAAATGCTCCCTTCTAGTAAGATCTATGAGGGGTGTGGTCATCTATGAGAATCCACTAACATACCTCCTATAGTAGGTGCAAAGGCCCAAAATTCCCCTTAGTTCTATCACATTTTTAGGTGTAGGCCAATCCAAAATTGCCTGAATATTCTCTAAGTGCACCTGGACCCCGTTGGCCCCTATCACATGTCCTAAGTACAAAATCTCCTGCATGCCGAACTCACACTTGGACATTTTGACATATAGTGACTGCTCCTATAGAATACCAAGTACTTCATCAAGATGTCTCAAATGTTCTTCCCAAGTTCGATTGTATGTCAATATGTCGTCGAAGAATATCAGAATATATTTACGAAACTGTGTCCTGAAGATATGGTTCATGCATGATTGGAAAGTAGTTGGTGAATTAGTAAGCCCAAATGGCATCACTAGGAACTCATAATGTCCATAGTAGGAACGGAAAGCGGTCTTTGGATCATCCTATTCCATGACCCAAATCTAATGGTACCCTGAGCGGAGATCAATTTTGGAAAAGTACTTTGCCCCCTTTAGTTCATCCATTAACTCATCAATCCTAGGGATGGGATACTTGTTCTTTATGGTCTTCTTATTGAGTGCCCTGTAATCAATGAACATGTGTAAGGTTCCATCCTTTTTCTTCACTAGCACTACTAAAGATGCAAAGGGATTGGAGCTAGGTTTGATGTATCCTAACTTGAGTAGTTCCTTGGTTGTACTCTTGATCTCATCTTTATACCTATTAGGATGTCTGTAAGGATTGGTGATAACTGCTTGGGTCCCCTCCTCTAACTCAATAATGTGCTCAAATCCCCTATCTGGAGGTCGACCTGCTGGAAGGTCTCTGAATACTACCTTGTGCTTCTGTAGTAAGGCCTCTATATCTGCTGGATGTTGTGTGGCCTCATCTGGTGGTTTCTTGAAGGTAACCATACACTCTGCAACCCACTCGATATCTCCCTGCCGGAGTACTACCTCCATCGTGTGTGATGTCACTGCTATGGGAGGTTAGGTATTCATCCCTCTCAATACCACCTTCTGTCCTTTTGCTCCTATAAACTCCATCTCCATGGTCTGGTAATTTGTGGAATACTTCCCTATGGAATACAGACACTGAACTCCTAGTACCACATTCATGTCAGGTACAGCTACCACATAGAATGTCTCTATCACTGTATAATTCCCAAGCGTTACCTTTAATTTAGGAATCCTCTGACTACACTCCATGGTGTGACCTGCTGCTTCTACTGAAAACCCATCAAAGCTCTCAGTCTGAATGTCTCTCTTTTTAACCTATGCAGCATCAATAAAGTTGTGGGATGCCCCACCATCTATCAGTACTCCCACTCTGTGGCCCTGTACGGTACCTCTGATCCAAAGAGTGTGGAATCTAGGAACCCCTGTCATGGTAGCAATGGTACCTCTAGAGGTCTGTCCTTCAGCAACTATCTCTGTTGTCTCTCCCTGTTCCTGATCCTGGTAATCCTCATCCTCCTCACTGTCGGAATAATCCTCTATGTAGTAGGCCTTTCCTTTTCTTGATCATCTGTGACCTGGTATCCATGGTTCCTGGCAAGTGAAACATAACTTTTTTCTTCTAAGGTCCTGTCAGGTATCATTGTCCATCCATTCTTTCTTGGGCCATGGTTTCCTTTATTTATCTTTAATAGGAACATTGGTCCTGGGAGGAAACCTATTTTGGGGCACTGCATCCTGTAAGTCTCTATTCCGTCTGATGGCATCTGATAGGGTGGTAGGCCTATAAGACTTGACCTATCCCCGTAAGGGTTTAGTGAGAGCCTCAGTGAACAACATAATCAATCTGCTCTCTGATATATCTATGACCATGACTGCTATCCTCTAAAACTCAGAAATAAAAGCATCTACACTCCCTGTCTGCTTGAGTTGTGCCAGCTCCCTAAAGTGTACCTCTGGATCCTTTCGATCAAACCGCTCAATGAGCCTCTGTGTAAAATCTGTGTATGAGGTGATGATGTTGTGACCCAGTGTCACTAACCCATGGTACCACCACTCATGTGCTTCTCCATCCAAGTGCAAAGTAGCCAATTTAATGGCATATGTCTCAATCATGGGGTTGAGCTGGAAGTTTGTATCCAACTTCTGCACCCGATTCCTAGCTGGCCACCCCGGGTGCCCTCAAAGGTAGGGATAGTCAGTTTCCATACGGTGTACTGTAACTCATAGTTCTGGGTGAATGGCCTATTGTAAGCTTTGGGTTTGTTCTTACTTTTAAAGTGGCAGAATTCAGTGAAGGTCATGGCTGAATGGAAGTCCTCTCCTAAAGCCCTATATTCTCTCAAATAGGCACTCATGGGTTCTTCTGGTTCTGCTTGTGCTAGAGGCACTGCAGTTGGACTATCTAAGAATTGAGGCATGGTAGGTCGGAAAGGCTTGTATATATGGGGATGGCTCTGCATGTTGGTATGTAAGTGCTCCCTACTACTGCTGGTGGATACCCTATCACTATTGGGAAATAAGGGACTGTGTGGGGTGGGCCCATTCTTCTCAGTCATTTGCCTGAAGGTGTTCATTATTTCTTTTTGCCTAGTGGTGAGTTCTTTTATGGCTGATATGAGACTATTGAAAGCTATTTTATCATCACTAGCCATTATTTCTTTTCCTTTTTCAAATTAATACTCTTTGTTCCCCAAATCTATGTCCTCTAACTCCTCTTCTCTGTCTCTATACCTCTGTCTTCTATCAGTAATGTTGTATGGGTCTCCTGGATTCATTTATAATTTTTGCATGCCCACAACTGGCAAGGAAAATAGCTCTGATACCACTGTAATATCCCAAACTGATGTTTTCCTATTTATGTGTATAATGTAGATGGATAATAGACTTACTCCTTAATCAAATAGGAAAGCAAACTCTGAACTTTGCATGCCTGCAGTTGCATGCAAATATGTTCCCTAGAAAAATATTGAGATGCTATAAAATAGGAGAAAAAATGCATGTACATACCAGTATATAGATCAGTTGATGGTGAAGAGACTGGTCCCCACATGCAAGGATTCTGTTGGAGGAATAAGGAGATACACCAAATCGTCCTCCATAGGTGAATGCGCCCTCCTCTCAAACTATATAAGCTCCAGAATAATAAATAAGTTGCTGCTGGAAGCCCAGATGATGTGCACTAGGGTTATAATACCCCTCTGATGATGATGGAAGCAGCATGCAGAAGTTATGAACCCTGTAGGTAGGAAAACAAATTGCTTTGTCTCTAATCACGGTGACACGGTGTGACGGTGAAACCCTCTAGCTGGATGAATAATCAACCTCCCAGAATAACTGCTGAATGTAACCTGATGATGAACTAGTGTTGAACCTAGATGATCCAACCTAATGATGAACTAGGGCAGATAGGTTTCGCTGCCGAAATACACCAGTTAGCTGAGCATGTGCTCAACCCCAACTTAGCTCGACGAGCTCTCCAATTCGACTCCACAAATCAATTATCACATTACTGACTTCTCCATTCACTTTATCTTTCTTGTATAACTCTCAACTATGAAAACCCTAACTTTTGACCTAATTAGGTCACTTTATCTTCTAACTTGCAGTTGACTTGCATGCATGCACATGGAGACTTAATCGAGTGCATGCATCATTAAATAATGCCTAGATGTCATGCATGCAGGTGGCCTTTGGCTCTAGTGGCCCTCTTCGACCCAATGGTGATATAATATTGATGTCCTAGATCTTCTATATATGGCATCAATCTTCGGCTAATTCCTTGACTGTCAATACCTGCTCGAACCTATAGGAATCACACAGGTTAGCAGGTTGGTCCTCAATGCCTAAGCAGAAGAGGACATTACATCTAGAGGATGTGAAAGAAAGTTACAATTGGAATTTTAGAAAATGTTGTTTCAAATTAGTTCTGACACTAATAAGTATTTAAGTATTCATCATTATATTTGTTTTCACTGAAATAAATGGTCTTTCACATGCGAGGAAATATCTTGCAATGTGGGCATATGGTCGACATTATCGTGTACAAAGAGTAGATGTAAAGAGTCGATCCTTTGATTTTGGCATCATGGGTGATTTCAAGAAATCCAGTCGAGCAAGCTCAAAAGATAAGAATATCATTGAATGGAATCTACAACATGTTAGGAAAATCCAAGAAATTATTGAGTTGGATTACCGCTCTTTTAAATATTGTATTTTTAAGTGTAGATGCTATGAAGCATTTGAGAGAACACGAAGACATGATACCCATAGTTGATTGTTTTCTATAGATTCATCAAGGTTCATGTTGGAGGATAAGGAGCCTTATGTTCTACCAATTCATTGTGAGCAGGTGTTGCTTTAACTCAAACAATAAGTGGTACTAGTGGTCATTAATCTATTAATTAATAGTTTATTGTGAATATGTGTGTGTGTGTGTGTGTGTTTATTAATCAATACATTTGTTATAATGTATGTCTAATATATGTATGTCGTTCATGTGCAGGAATTTTTCTATATAAATATTTTGGACCTAAAATGGGTATTTGTCAAACATTATGATTATAGACTAAAGCATGTATTTGATGATGCCTTGGTGGATACTAAATAGAACAATGATAGCCAATAAAAGGAGAGATAGAGGGATTAGAGAACATTGAAGAAATTGGCATCCATGATGATATTGAAGATGGTTAGTTCAGGTAGAAGAAGGAAACATTCCAAACTTAGATGATATTGTAGAAGACAACGATATGGATGGTACAGAAAATGATGATCCCACTATAGATGGTCTACAATCAAATTTCAATGATGATGAAGATGATGAAAGTGAAGGCAAGGATGATGAAAATACCACTTTAGCAAGATGGTGTAGGAAGACAAATATTAAGTACTTGAAATAATATATGAACATTGACAATGATACACTGGAGGACATTGTTGCAGACTTCTAAGTTTTCCAAATTATTTGCAATCCCTGTTTAAAAAATTATTATTTTTATGGTCCACACTTTGAAATCATTCAGTATTATTTTTGTCGATAAAAATTACCTATTGCAACATCCTTAAGTGTTCAAACTTTGGTATGAATTTTTGGTAGGAAATATTAGGATTAGTTGGAAATTAAGAGTTAGCATGGTTAGTGGTCATTTATTGGTTGATAATGGTTTCGAGGCGTTGTCAGCTTATCGATTAGACTCGAACTGAACTAAGATGAAGATCCTATTGAATAACAATACATTAAAAATGCAATATATATGTAATATATAAAAAATATAATTACTTATATCATATATGTAAAACAATGTAAATCCAAACCATTGGGAAAAATGTACACAAAGTGGATTAGTGGATTTTGTATTAGGAAAAATGTAAATCTAAACCAATAGACAAAATGTATGCAAATTGTGTCCATTAATTTATATTATAAAACTTATGAAATATTTCACTAAGCCCTTGACCCGATATAATCCCTAAGCAATTAACCATTAACCCACTTGCATGTTGGACCCTATAAACTTATTTTGGGATGTCTTAGATTAATAGAATCATGGTTTAATCATCTCGAATAATTCCACAAGAAAGAGGAAAATACATGGAAATTGGCATCTTCATTAGTGGTTTCGTTGTAGAGATGGGTATGTGGGGTTTGATCTTTGTTGCCATGGATATAAAAATTGGGTCATGATGAATATCATTACGATGAAAATGGAAATTGCAGCCATGATGATACGAACGATGTCCTTGAGTCTTAAAAAACCTCCCATACCGTCAAGACATGCACCTAATCTAACCATGTAAAAGTTCAATGCATACATTCACAATTTGAAGAAATTTCAATGTTGGCCCCGTTCATTGCTCACTGTGTGGTGTTGATGTATGACATTGTTCATGGGAATATTGTAAGTTCCATGGAATTTCAATAGACTTCCGAGAAATATTTTATACATGGGAATGACAAATGATGACAATGAGACGTGCATGTTGAACGTTGATGGAAACGTGGACGAGCTCGGCGATTATGTGGGGAAATCATACATCATTGTGTCTTGAAACCCTTCCATACTGTCAAGGCATGTATCTAGTCTGACCATGTCAAATTTTGACACATGCAGGTGTAGTTTGAATAAATTTCAATGCTGGCCCCATTCACTGCTCACTACACAGAGTCGATCGATGTCATATAGCCCTTGACCCGACATAATACCTAAGCAATTAACCATTAACCCACTTGCATGTTGGGCCTTAGAAACTTATTTTAGCTTAATAGAACCATTGTTTAATTGTATCAAAGAATGCCACAAGAAAAAGGAAAAGACATGGAAATTGGCATCTTCATTAGCGGTTTAGCTACAAAGATGGCTATAGGGAGTTTGATCTTTGTTGCCATGGATGGACAAACTGGATCATGTTGAATATGATTATGATGACGATGGAAATTATAGCCATGATGATGATAATTATGAAAACATGGATGATGTCAAATATTATGTACGAACATCAGAAATCCTTGATTCTTGAAACCTTTCCATACCATTAAGGTATGCATCTAGTCTGACATTGTAAAATTTCAATGCATACAGGAAAAGTTTTAAGAAATTTCAAAGTTTGACCCTTTCATTGCTCAAAGTGCAAGGTTAACAGATGGTATTGGTGATGCACATGTTGGAAGTCCCATGACATTTCAAGAGAGTTCCAACAAATATTCTATATATGGGAATGGTGAATGATGACAATGAGACATGGATGATGAAGGTTGGTGGAAATGTGGATGATATCAAAGATTATGTGGGGTCATTGGACATCCTTGAGTATTGAAACCCTCCCATACCATCAAGGCATGTGTCTAGTCTAACCATGTCAAATTTCAATGCATATAGGAACAATTTGAGGAAATTTCAGCATTGGCTCCATTCATTGCTCATTATGCAGGGTTGATGGATGACATTAAGCCCTTGACTTAATATAATTCCTAAGAAATTGACCATTAAACCACTTGCATGTTGGACCCTATAAAATTATTTTGGGATGTGTTAACTTAATAGACTCATGGTTTAATCGTCTCAAAGAATGCCACACGAAAAAGGAAAAGACATGGAAATTGGCATCTTCATTAGGTTTTGTTGGAAAGTTGGGTATGTAGGGTTTGATCTTTATTGGCATGGTTGGAAAAATTGGGTCATGATGAATATGATTATGATTATGATGATGATGATGGAAATGAAAACCATGATGGTGGTGATGATGATTATGATCATTTCCTAGAGTCTTAAAACCCTTCCATACCATCAAGGCATGTGCCTAGTCTAACCATGTAAAATTTCAACGCATACATGCACATATTGAATAATTTCAACGTTTGTCCCATTAATTGCTCATTATGTAGGGTGGATGTATGAATTTAGTGATGGGCGTGTTGGAAGTCCCATGACATTAAAAGAGAGTTACGACAAACATTCTATATGTGGTAATGTGAATCATGACAATGAGATGTGCATGATGAACGTTGATGGAAACGTGGATGAGTCTTAAAACCATCACATATAGTTAAGACATGTTTCTATTCTAACCAGGTCAAATTTCAATGCATACAATCACAATTTGAATAAATCTCAATGTTCACCCCATTTGCTACCCATTGTGCAAGGTTGATGGATGACATTAATCCCTTAACCAAATATAATCCCTACGCAATTAACCATAAAACCACTTGCATGTTGTACCCTATAAAATTATTTGGGGATGTCTTAACTTAATAAAATCATGGTTTAATCGCCTCAAATAATGCCACAAAAAAAGATTCAAAGACATGGAAATTGGCATCTTCAATAGGTTTCACTGCAAATTTTGATATGTTAGGTTTGATATTTGTTGGCATGAATGGAAAAATTGGGTGATGGTGACGATAGATAATGAAAACCATGATGATGATGATGATGATGATGATTTCATTGAGTGTTAAAACCCTCCCATACCATCAAGGCATGCACATAATCTAACCATGTAAAATTTCAATGCATAGAGGCACATTTTGAAGAAATTTGAATGTTGGACCCATTCATTGCTCATTGTGTGGGGTCGATGGATGACATTTGTGGTGGCCATGTTGGAAGTTCCATGGAATTTCAAGAGAATTCCTACAAATATTCTATATATGGAATGACAAATGATGACAATGAGATGTGAATGATGAATGTTGATGGAAACATGGACAATGTCAAAGAATAGGTGGGGACATCAGTAATCCATGAGTCTTGAAACCCTCAAATACATTCAAGGCATGTGCCAAGTCTAACTCATGGTCAAATTTCAACGCAAACAATCATAGTTTGAAGAAATCTGAACGTTAATCCAATTCATTGCTCGTTGTGTAGGGTCGATGGATGACATTAATCCCTTAACCCAATATAATCCCTAATCCATTAACCATTAAACTACCTAACCCTAATTTTTTTTTAACAAAAACGGTTAATTTTATTTTGAAGAAGGATACTGGTATGAGTTGGAAATACCAATCAACCAAATTACATAATTCAAAATTACAAGAGTCTTCTCATAACCTTACAAAGAAGAGGGAATATCCCTTGAAAAACAAAAATCAATTGCAAGAAGCACCATTACAGAATTGGATGGAAATAACTGGCTTTCCTGTTGATGCAAAGGGATCCTTGCGGAAGAAGACAGGATTTATTAGCTAGGACATCAGGAAGATTGTTTAAGTCCTGGAGAATGTGAAAGGATTAAACCTTCTCAAAACCTTTCAAAATTATCCTAATTCTCTAAAGAATACTATTCAAGGCAAAATTATTGAAGCTCTCAACTGTATTTAAGATTTTTATCAACATCTCGGAGTCGCCAAAGACTTGAACAAACTTATAACCTTTATCCTTAGCGATCTGGGTTGCCATAAGGAGGCTGTAGCATTCGGCCTGATTATTTGACAAGGGACCAAACCCCTAGGAAAAACTGAATTTAGTCAAACTGTCAGGAGATAAAACCAAGCCACCAGCTCTAGAGTCCCCGGGATTCCCTTTTGAAGCACCATCGAAGAATATTACGGCTAAAGAGGAATTCATCCATATTTTGTTAAGAGCATCCTTGCTTCCATGAAACCTCCATGATGGGAGACTGACACGTTTGGCACTTTTCAAATTAAACCCAGAAGCTCGTGAACCAATGCTCGTCAAAGCAGGAGGAGAAGGTGATAGCATGCCAATGGATTCTGCAAACCATAATTTAGATTTATTGGCAACGATCTGGATGATTGGAATGTGTTCTTTGAATATGCAATGATTTCTGGCCAACTATAAAGCCCACCAGTTAAATTTCAAGATCGAATGCCAGTGAGAGTGCATAACAGCTGAGCTTGATTTCAAAGGCCGTCGAGCATGCCAAGATGAATATAGAGATATTACTGAATACTGAGGAGGAAACGAGCAAATAAATCCTTGAAGGACCAAATCCCAAACCTTCCTGGAGAAAACGTAGTCAACAAGGAGATGATCTGTAGTATCCACAGCATTTTTGAAAAGGCAGCATCAAAAGGGACCAACGAAGCCACACTTAGAAAGGGAATCTCCAGTCAAAATTTTATTATTTAATATGAGCCATGAAAAAAAGTTTACCTTCAGCTGGCAGCAAGAAAACCAAACTGTTTTCCATATTACATAAGGAAAGAATGAGTTGTGGGAAGTATGAATGGCGTTGAAGCCTTTACCAGCAGTATAGAAACCATCATGGCCCCAACCTCAACGATCTTTGTGGGAGGAATGTATGGGAGCAAGGCCAAAAAGAGAAGAGAGCAACATATGTTTTTGAGGAAGTAAGCCAATAGGAAGGTCTGGAATAGTCCAGCCAGAACAATTACCAGAACTATCCCAAGTGCAAATATCGACCAATCTAATAAGTCCTTTATTTGTTGCCCAATTCAAAATTGTTGTCAACGGAATAACATAGGAAAGAGGAGGATTACCGAAAAAAATTTCCTCCCAGAGATAGATACTTTTCCCATTTCTAGGAATTCTATAGAGCTATTGGGTAAAGAATTCAAAACTTTTCCTGCAAGAGTTCCAAATAGCAATGCCTGGAGGAGTATTATTAGAAGTGATGGATCTAAGGGAGCCACCCTTAAGATATTTCATACAAAAAAAAATTTACTGATAGGATGATGTTTATCCTCAAATAACTGCCAAATCAGCTTGCCGCTTAATGCCAGATTATCCAGACCAGGATCCCGGATTTGTAGACGACCTTCTGAAAACAGTCTCTTAAGGAATTCTCGGCTTACTAAATGCATATTGTTATGACTGCCTTTACCACCCAACCAAAAAACATCACGCATAAATTTAGAGATCTGAGCCAGGATGCTCTTTGGGGCCAGCATCCAGGCAGATTAGAAAATAGGAAAAGCTAAAAAAACAGCCTTAACCAGAATCAGTTTTCTAGCCTTAGTTAGCCAATGACCTCCCCAAGAAGTGATTTTAGCTTTTAGCTTTGCAAGAACATCCAACCAAAGGGAGGGTGGGGAAGATCCAAGGGTTAAAGGAAGACCCAAATACTTAATCTTTTCCCATTTGTCAAACCCTGGGAAGCCCAAGAAATTTGCTATACGGAGAATAGACAATTGATCAACATTCCAGCCATAAACGACGTTTTTGTTATTGTTAATCAACACTCCCAAGATTTGACAGAATTTTTTAAGAATTTCATTGAAATCCCCTGCTATCTTCATGGAGGCCCCACCTAGAAGAAGAGATACATCAGAAAAAAGAGCATGATTGATAGGGTCCACTCCCCTAGCAATCCTGATGCCCGGGATGTAACCAACTTCTTTTCCAACAATGAGTTTTCTACTGAGAGATTCGACCATCAAGATGTATAAAAAGGGTGACATAGGACAACCTTGGCAGAGACCCCGGGAGGCTTTGAAAAATTCGGTAGGTTTTCCATTGACTAATGGAGCAATCCAAGGCCCGTCAGAGCATGCTTTGATCATATTTACAAACTCAGATCAAAACCCAAAAGAGAGCAGGACATCATAGAGAAAGGGAAGCTTAACTCTATCAAAAGGGTTCTTCATATCTAACTTAATTAACATACCTTTCTCCTTCCTTTGGAAGCTTGAATGGATAGCTTGAAATTGAATAACATTATCCACTAAATGTCTGCCTTTAACAAATGCCCCCTGGAGAGGAGAGATCAATTTACCTAGCAAGAGCTTAAATCTTTTTGGACCTAACTCTAATTTTTCAATTTCATATGCTTCTGCCATTCATTTTGTATCAACATGTTTGTGAAGACACAAAACTATGGGTTGTCATCATCATGAGCGTGTTTCATACATAAAGATAGTCAGAAGAATCATTTATCCATCCTTGTAATTTATTTATATTCTGTATAAATAGATGAAGAGCATTAGAAATACTTGACAATGTAACTTTGTGTACTTAATGCTATAAAAGTGTATCAATACGATCAGAATGGCTAGATCTCTCTTTCTAAGTAGGGAATATAGTAATAATTTTTTATTGGAATTTATGTTAGGCCCTTAATCATTAATACCTTAAACATTTACCACTTAACCCATAATCCCTAATCCATTAACAATTGAACTACTGAACTCCTATGCCCTCAAACCCTTATCCCTTGACCCTTAATCACTTAACCCCTAATCCCTTAACCCTTAAACCATAAAACACTAATCCATAAATCCTCTAACCCCTAAATCCCCTAATCCCTAAAGCGCTTAATCCCTAAATCCCCTATCCCCATAACCCCCAAAACCTCAACAACTTAACTATATAGGCACAATAAGCGTTAAATTGGAAGCTAAATAGGAATCCGAACTAGAAGTTAAAAAGGGTGTTAAATTCGAAGCTAAAAAGGAAGCTAAATAGGAGAAAATAGGGAAGTTAATAAGGAAGCTAAACTATAAGCTAAAAAAGAAGCTAAAAGAGGAGCAAAATAGGAAGCTAAAGAGGAAGCTACATAGGGAGCTAAACTAGACGCTAAAGCAAGAGCAAAAAAGGAAGCCAAAAAAGAAGTTAAACTATAAGCTAAAGTCAGCAATAAATAGCGTTGACTTTAGTGCAGATCTGGGTTAGTTGATGCAAAGCATGCCACAAATAGTACCATATTGATGAATAATGCTGATGTTTTCAAATAAATGGAGAAAAATACATTGAAGCAATCAGTAGAAGCAAAAAAGGGAGCTAAAAAAGAAGTTAATCACGGGGATTGTTGTAGTGAATATACCATTAAATATGAATGTGTTGTGGTTCAAGTCCATATTCATCCCTCTTGAGCCTTAGAAAATATATTTAATGTATAAGGCCTAAGTTTCCTCCCTCAACTATGGTCAAGGTGCCAATACCCTTACATAGTAATCAAAACCTTCTAAAGGTGCATATATCCCAAATCAGAGGAAAATAATACTCTTAAGAGATGAGGTTCGATGGTTTGAGGCAATCTACTTAGTGTTAGATTCCTAGAAAGTTACTATAGGTCTTAAGGACTTAATTTACTATATTAAACATATCCAAGGTTGCATAAGAAATCCTTGATGTCGAAAACCTTCTAATGGTGGCCATAGTAGAACTCAAACGCCAAATATCCCCTGGAGAGTTCATGCATGGTAGTTCAAGGCCTCACTCGTGACCCTTGAGTGTTAATGTAATGCCATCTTCCTCCATTTGTATTATATCTCCCTAATAATCACTAATGGGGGATGTTGGAATATGTAATGATGACTAGTGTGATGTTGTTGGTTGTGTACTAATGCTACCTAGCAAAGAAGGCATAAAATAGTTCATAAATATTAAAAAGGATTTATCCCACGTGCATCATGAAGTAAACCCCTCTTAATTATATTCTTATATAAGAGAAGTGAAAAAATATGTATCCCATATGTATTATGGGATGTGTTCTATCCATACCTCTAGCTATATAATAGAGGTGAAGGAGACCCTTTTGAGTACACACAATGTTGTGTCATTATGACATGAAGCAAAGATGGAGTGTGATGTGATGCTTATGTGAGGATGCTCAAGATTGTAGGAGTGAAAGTTTCATAAAGAATAAGAAGATCAATCCTTCCTGAGGATGTTTCCCCATCTGGGGTTTTACCACATAAATTTGATGTTCTTTATTTTTTCTTCCATTTCCTCTCTTGCTCTTGTTATTGATTATTTGATGCTTTTGTTGATAAGAGATTAGACTTGTAAGATTTGATTATTGATTTACATGTTAGTAATATGTTGTTGTAGGTTTATGCATATGTATCAATAATCTAATATAGTATTAGAGAATGTTACTAAGCTCTACCTCCATCAGTAATTTTTTGTTAAAAATAATTCAAGCATCCAATTTATTTAGTAATTTTTATTGGGTCATCCTTCTCTTGTGGATCTACAATCATATATAAATAACCATTTAGGTTTCTACAAGATCTGTACATTTCTTACATTTATGTGTTTTTTAAAATCTGACCTCAACATTGTCTCTGGAACAGTGGATTTAGTCAAAATCAACTATTGGTTCGTCAAATTTGGATTTTGTTTGATCAAAATTGAATTAATTAGCCTAGCCTAGGAAATTTATTTTTTTTAACCCAAAGTTTTTTGAGTTTTTTTTAAGTCCAGTAATTACCAAGCCTTTTTTTTCCAAACCTAATATCTTTTGATATGTGAGGTCTTTTAAAGTGATTTGTTTTGGTGAGTGCAATTTTTCCCTAGCTACATGTTCTTCTCACTCCTTTACATACACTATACAGATCTGTGTGCTTTCATTTTTACCCTTTTCTCTACACTTTTTCCTTGTTGGGTGGGTTTCTTCCTTTGTTGGGAATTTTTTTCCAATGCTAGGCATTTTCTTTTAATCTGTAGATCGAGTTTGCCTCACAAAAGTTAGATTTTTCTCCCTAAGCAAATTTCATCTTTCTCCCATGCTACACGGATACCTGTACAAACAAGTTTTATGCAATTTTTCTTTGTCTGGAGCAATGTTTTCTCTATGGTCTGATTTAGTTTCTATAGGGCAAATTTTGAAGGTTGTAGTCCTTTTTTTCACCCCCAACAGACTGTACAGATGTTTTTCGCTATGGAATTCAATTTTTTGTGTTGTAAAAATGCACCATATGCAAATTCTTGCTAGCTTTGACCTGTTTGGGAGAGGGTTTACCATTTTTTGCCTCTACATTTGTTGTATGAACATATTCATGCGATGTACAACCATCCTCCTCTATGCATCTATGTTCATATTCATCCTCGGTTCTACTTGCTTTTGGATTGGTAATTTAGTGTTTGTTGGCCTGCACTTACTGGATTGCATAGGTTTTCTATTTTCTTAGTTATTGGAGTTTTTCATTTGTTGCATGAATTTTTTTTTTAACATTTATATCAATATTTCATACAAATAATTTGTAATCTATGTATGTATATATGTATACATATATACATGCATACATATATACATGCATACATACATACATACACATACATATGTATGTGTATATGTACATATATATGTGCACACACACACACACACACACACATATATATACATATATATGTATACATATACATATATGTGTATATGTATATGTATATGTATATATACATATACATATATGTGTATATGTATATGTATATGTATATATACATATA